>PNEQ01004682.1:35703-59497 GCA_003012365.1 Medauroidea extradentata
ACTATTGTCATCCACGTATGGAAGTTGTAACGTTTGCTTACTTCTATTTACATGCTTAAGAAGTTTAATAATTTTGGATCGTTTGGTACGTTTTCGTCCCTACGTAACACCTTGACACCACTTGGACATTTTTGCTGAACACTTACACGATCTAGAAACGGCATATAATACACCAAATTATTGAACACTGAATGTTACTCGGCTCTGTCCGCGCGCCAGCTCTGAGTCCCTGGCGGGTATGCGTTTTTCGTCCGTATACATGTAAATAATACGAGGCAGATAACATGTCGACACACATACTAACCGTAGTAACGTCGTAAGTTAGGACGTGTTTGCCACTGTGCTACTGTAGCGTACATGACGTTTACGAGGGACAAAGCATACACGCCGGGGACTCAAGAGCTCGCGCGCACCGTACGTGAAGTGCCTGGTTTGGCAACAATGCTAGATCCTATGAAAGGAATGGTGTGATGGAAAGAGACCGGTAACCGCCCCAGGGAGGGGTGAGAGGCCGGAAAGAGTAACAAGGATACAGATGTGGGGAGGGATGTGAGGAGTTGACTAACACCACGTGATCAAGTATGCGAGTGTGCTGCTCTCCTTCGTCAATCTGCGGAACTATTTCAGCTACGACGAGAAATGATTCTCTAAACACACAACAGATGTGTTAGTATCGGCAACCAGCTACAAGATGGTGGGGACCAATTTCCCTTAACAATATGCCACATGAATGCTTATGAACTGGTACATACAATTTTTTTGGCAACAGAAGGGTTTAAATCCTTATTTATCAACAAATAAATTATTAGTGTTAAACCTGGCAAAGTCGAAATAACTGTCAAGACAACTGGTGTTGTCTCGGGGTTGTTGCCTTGTCACATTTGGCAGCCCTGTGCTTAGGGACGCCAGGAAGTAACTACTGTAGATTGGTGCCGTATATACCTTTCTTCAGTAATTAGCACTAGTATATTAAAGGGGAATTTTTATTTAGTTTTTTACAATATTTGTATTGTATTATATTTTAATTAATGTTAGTTAGGAAGCTGTAATAAGTTTAGCCCACTAATATAGCCCATGTAAATATGTTTGAATAAGTGCCCGCGTGGAGCGCACTGAGCCGTGGTTCACGGCATAGAGAGTAAAAGTTGGCACTGATTGTGTGTGTAGTTGAGGCATGTTCCTTCGAGTATTGCTTAGTCAAGCAATGTATAAGTATTAATGGAAACTCTCAGAAAAGTGTCCAAGTGTCCGGAGTTTCCGCAAACACAGTGGGCTACGACTTCTACTGTAACGCAACTTCTGTGAAACAATTCGTGAAGAATATGGGACACGGGGCCTCGCGGCAAAACATATGTGAAAATACGTTGGCTAGGCGAACACTGTTTAACCAGGTATGCGCCTGTAACTGTAAATAAGCCACTGTAACCGGGCTGGACTTTGAGAGTGCTTTTAAGAACGTAACTTTTTGTGGATCACCAGAATATTATCGCCAAACTGAATAAAGTTGAACTTGGACTTCACTATTTGTGGGCTATAGATAGACTTTCAACATTTTATTTATCTCATTCATTATTGCACCGGTGCATAATCAATATATAAAGATTAGTATAATGTATTATCTTAAGGTAATAAAAATAAAATTACTTTATTGATTTTTTATCTGTCACAATACACAGAATTAGTAATTTAGAAAATGGCCCCTCCGGCGACGTGCCCTTTATTATTAAATATTGTGTAGATATCTGTTTGCAATTTAGAGTGAGGCAATTGTGGTAAACATCCCACGTAAAGGGCATGTCACAACACTGTGTCCTAATCATTTTTTAGTGTCTTGCAACCACAATGTACATGTGTTTTGTAACGTGCAATGAACTGGTTACTCGTCAAAGTAATTTGTTGCCCTTAGGAAAAACTAAGCAAATAACATTCTGCTTCTCACTGTCCTACAATAACTCTGATTCTTTAACTGTTTCAAAAAGATTATATTACTAACAAGTAAACAACAGCATTTTAATGTTTGATCCTGGTCCCGTAGGCACATCATATTAGAACTTACATTACGAAACTAGTGTTCTGCAATTATTTAATATTGAATATTAAATTACAGAGGGTCGTAGCAAAAACGGTTAAAATATTTAGCAACGAAAGGTTTAGGTGCTAATGTCTACATGCTCTCCGATGCATGTCAGCAGGTTAAGGTGTCAAAATGTTCAGTGAGCAGAAACAATAACTATCACAAATAGTAACTATAATCATTTTTAAGCACAAAATAGCAACTAATTTCACTTCAGTAACTGTATTTTAATCAAAGTCAGAAAAGGACAACAATAAATTAACAAGTAATGAATAAAATATGAATTTTAAGATCTTTCACAAAAGAAAACTATGTCCATACTGAAAAAGGCACAGATCCAGCAATGGGTTTTAGTAGGGGCGAATTACTAATAAAAAAACATTTTTGATAAGCTGTGGCGAGCCCAACGATTTTTTGGCGACATCATTAAAATTTTTCCTATAAACAACACAAAGTCATTCCGAAATGGCCCAACCCCAAATTAACTTTTAATTAAGATCTTCACAACAGTGTCCATAGTTGCATTTGTTTTAGTGGGTTTACCAAGGAGGGGAGGCCGCGATGCATCTACCCCCCCCCCCTTGGAATAAACCCTGCACAGAAACAAGAGTACATACACATAGGATAAAATATAGCCTGCAGATACATAGACATCCGACCAGCTAGCTTACCATCAGTAGAGCGCTCCACCTCGGTGACATTTATGAAGCGGGACTGATCTGACCCACAGGTGAATTTGCAGATGTGGCTGACCAAGTTATGAAGACATGAAGGGCAGCGCTGGAGAAAGTTTGCAGCCATGGTAATACTTGTGTCCAAATTCATCAACTGTGCCGCATCGCAGCATGTCAACACCTCGTCCCCACCTACTGGCACAAAACATGTACATTTGCTCAAGGGTAAGAAACTAAAGACTCGCATCTAATAGATATTGGATCCTAGTTAAGAGGTGTGAGGAACTAAATGGCTCCATACATAATGTGAAACACAGTGTTATATAGAAAGAAATGTTAACAAAAGTATTCTTAGAAGTAGAATTTTAAAATATTACATATACCGTAATACTTTATCATTGTAATATTCAACATGTGTTCCACAGAAGTGTTTTACAGTTTACATACGTGGTAGACATTTTTTTTTATTTGTTATTCTGGCATAAGTTCAAACTATATAGTACAACAGTTGTGGCATATGCTACTCTTATGAATATGCAAACATAATCACCTGCTGTAAAAACTATCCAACACACGCAGTTTGTGACTACTATGAAATCTTATCTCGGCTCTCAATGTGATTATAAACAGATTGCCTAAATTTTCTACAATTAGGTAACATGACATATTTAAACAGGCAGTTTAATGTGCAGCTTTAACATATCAAAAACTTCTATTTTATAAAATAATTATTTTATTTAAATAAGGTTTGTATATGTAACTATTACAAAGTTTCTAAACCACACACTGGAGCAGGCCATGTACAGTTGACTATGTGAGAAGAACTGTCTCCATTCTATCCTTGCCACTTTTAGGCCTTATAGTTATAGCAGTCCCGTGTACTTCAATATGTACAAATATATGTATTGATGGTATTTCAAGTAATAACTTCATATGAACTATTTATCAATGCTCATTTTTCTCTCTATGTTGTCTGCCATAACAGTACGGAGTTCTCCACCCAGTAATTAGTGTTTTAAACACTATAGGAAATAAGAACAAAATCACAAACTATGTTTTGAAGCATCAAGTACCACAATATATTTGGATTTAAGAAATATTTTGCAATTCGAGGAAAAACAGTGCACATATTTTGTCCCACTCAGAGTAAACTTTCAAAAAAACACTGAAATTATGTTTTTAGGCCACATTTAAACGGGTATCATATTGAAGTAAAAAAAGGACACCAGTCTTTGAAACGTAAAATGTTAAATTTATAAACTTGTTCACTTAAGAGAAATCAAGGCGTGACCACAAATAACTGGTAAAAACAACAGGTTACATTGTTTAGAATTGAATTAGTGTGATTAAGTCAGTCTTGGATAGCGAGATGCTCAGAATTGGTTTTTATGAGTTATGTGTGGAGCAGTGCCAGAATGAAAAGGTAGGAGAAAAAAGATTGACAATCTCCCCCCCCCCCCCCAAACAATGGCATCATTCTGCACACACTTCGCATTCGTGAAAATTAAATTAGTGACGTTTATGGCTTGTCAATGACTCATGACTTCTGGGCTAAGGACATGTGTGTTTTGATGCTTACACTGATACCAGCAAAACAACAGAGGGGCCATACAAAATTATAACATGGGGTTAATTTAAAATTTAAATTCACACCTTTTTTCCATTTCTTAACCAACAGCTAAATATCATGCCATATCTATAAAATTAAGAGAAAAAATAAGAGCAAAGAAAATAGTTTTATTTAAACAATTTTTAATCACCCAGTTTGCATTAACAATAAAATTAAATGTGTAAATAACAGTATTTCCACTTTTGCTGACATGGTACCAAATTAATGACTGGAAAGACATTAATGAATGAGGAAAATTACAGGAAATAAGACAAGGAATAAAATTCAACTTGACACATACAGCAACACACAATACAGTACTTGGAAGGAACGAGTTCCAATGAATGTGTTTCTTTGATTTCGTTTATTTATTACGCAAATGCATAAGGAACGAGTTCTTTACTTGACGTGTAAACGAAGTCCAGAACTTTGTTCTCGTATGTTAGGAACTTGAACGATATTTCTATGTTCCTATATTCGTTCGCTTAAACAAAATTATATTTTGTATAAGTTTATTTGCTATGTTTGCCTCGGGTTTGAAAAATATTTTATATACATTGCGGGGAAGGGTAACAATGTTATTGTAAGTTGTGATTTGTGTAAGCCTTTTGTTAAAACTAAAAGTGCTGCCAGGAAATAGTCATCTAACTTGAACCGCAATGTACATGTTAGTACTTTGTTCTCAGACTGTGTTCCAACTCAATTACCAATTCATATTTCACATAAGTGGTAGTCTCATACAAAGTAATCTGCTTGCACTGGAAACAGAATGTAATTCATCACCATAATTAAGTTAAATTTCTATCCAAAAATTTGGCTACATGAAATACTTCAGTTAGTTAAAAAAAACTGACATTTTCATACCTAAAAGCTTACTACGTGTTTAAAATACATATACATAATTTAATTTTTCTCAGTCATAAAAGATACATATTATAATACATTAAAAATCACTTGTGACTAGATTAGGATATGGTTAATGCTGAACATGACTATGTAGCCTACAACATTTTGTTGCAGTTAGAATGTTCAGAGTTAGAGACAAAATAAAAAAAGTAGTAGCTAGAATATATTTCGGGAGGAGATTATTAACAAACATTATATGGTTGGAGAATAAATGTCCACGGATGTTAAACCTCTGATGCGACAAGAGCATTAGGTTAACACTAAACTCATTACGAGTATCTTCCATTTCATCACACTAGTGTTTCTTGACTAGTTTCAGCTGATCTGTATGTTTCTTTTGATTTGTGCAATACTGTAGTGATTTTAGTCTGAAGTGCAAAGTAATGCATTAATAAAAATTATTTTACTATGTCGGTAAAAAGAAGAAAAATTTAACAATTGATATTCAAGTAAAGCCCTACATAGTGTTTGTGTACATCAGGCATGTCAAACACGCTGCCCGCAGGCCACATGTCTGTGAAATGCGGCCCCCGAACCACTTCTATAGTTTTTGCTACTCAAGTGAACTGTAAAATTTTAAACCAACATTAGTTTTGTTTTTGTCGTTCCTTTATCTTTCAATGACAAAACTGAGTCAGTAATGCGATGCTAATTTACAAAAACAACTCCCGTTACTTAATGTGTGATGTGGCAGTGTTTTTTTCTCACTTTTTCACATTAAAAGAATCAGACTGCAGACAAGTAATCAAATCATCTTCATTGCTCACTTTTCCAATCACAATTGATACCTGCATATCAACAAAGCATTCACTATTGCCAGTCATTTGTACGCGTTAGTTTGCCATTCCCAGTTACAGCTGTTGGAGGTACACATTTTTGTGTGCGTGCAACGGATCCAATCAGTGTTTTCTGGGGAGTACTTTCAAAAGAAAAATGTCACTCTCAAAATCTAACAAGCGAACAATCGAAAGTGACCATAGCATATTCCGAGAAAGATGGGAACTTGCTTACTTCTGTTATGAAAGCAGAGGTAAAATTACGTGTTTGATATGCAGTCAAAGTATTAGTGTCGCGAAGGAGTACAATTTGAGACGCTAATATGAAACACATCGCAAAAAATATGATCAGCATCAAAACAAATCAAGTGAAGAAAATGTAAGAGACTTAAAAACTGCACTTATTAAGCAACAGTCTATGTTCAAGAATTTAAAAGAGACTGTGAAGCCTCTGTTAGAGCGAGGTATGCGATAGCAGAGCTGATAGCAAAGAACTGTAAATGTTATAGTGACAGTGAATTTGTAAAGCAGTGTCTCGTGAAAACAGCTGAAATGTGTGTCTGAACAAAGTTCAAAAATTCACAAACTTTTCCTTGTCGTGAAATACAATTTGTTGAGAGAGTTGATGACATTGCACGTAATTTGAATGAACAGTTGCTGATAAAAGCTGAAAGTTGCGTAGCTTTTTCTATTGCAGTTGATGACAGTACAGATGTCAGTGGAGAGGCACAAGTATTTGTTTTCATTCGCACCTATGATAAAGACTTAAATATAATTGGAGAGTTACTGGGTATAGTTTCGCATTAAAATACTACAACTGGTGAGGATATCTTTGAAGAAGTGTACCGTCTCTCGAAAAGGTTTTATCTTCCTTTATCAAAACTAGTGTGTGTAGCAAAAATTGAAGCTCCTTCTATGACGAGAAAATGCAATGGATTCCTTGCTAGGTTGCAGGCCAAGCAGAAAAGTCTCTTCCTGAAAGTAAGTTACACCACATTCACTGTATTATTCATCAGGAAGAACTTTGCTCAAAAACAGTGCAAATGGAGCACATTTTAAAATATGTAAAGAAAGTGATAAATTTTATTCGCTCCCAGGGCCTCAATCAAGGTCAGTTTTCTGGTTTGCTTAAGGATGTAGGAAGTAAATTTGAGGGCTAGCCATATCCATATCATGCAGAAGTTCATTGGATTTTATGTTTTCATGTACTGAAACAATTTTGGCTAGATCGTGAGGAGTGTAACTCCCCCCGCACGGTTTTAAGATCGGAGTTACTTTATTTAAATTATTTGATTAATCAATGTAGGCTTTGATTAAATCTATCCCGTGCCAGAAATTGCCTCGACTAGCCCAGCGGGTTTGATTTACTCCCGATCACAAGTCAATCAATGGCAGTAAGTGACCAACCACTCAACACTTACTTTGCGAGAGTCTATATGGGTCCAAACTACCAAGTGTAACAAGCGCTATATCTTTATATGGCACCCCACTCCACACGGTCGTAAACGCCCTTTTTCGCGGCAGGAATCGCACAACGACCTCCCGCACCGCACTCAGGCCACTGAGTCACCTTCTTGGCCTGCAAATTGCGATTAAATCGGCGGACATCTAATCGCCTTTGCCCGACAATTAAATGTAATCAAACGCGTATATAAGGCTCATGGTAATGCACCCCTGGTGGCCTACCGAGACGCGGACCCGCAGGACACGGACACATGCGTCTGTCCGCGGCTGTGGCCCAGGCTCGTCTCTCCCTCGGCACCGCTGCCAGCACGTACGCCAAGCGACGATTTCAGACGCGGCTCCTCCCAGCCAATCAGGAGCTTTGTTTCAAATCCCCGGCCTTCCGGTATTGCTCCGAATTCGGGCGATTACGACCATATTTCGTGGTGATTTTATTTCCATAAATCACAGCTTACATTTATATAATTTTGATATCATTCTTTATTACAATTAACTATAATTATTGCAAAACACATACAAATACTTAAAATTTAAATTAAACGGTTGGGAGAGTAAGCCGTTTTCTTAGCTCTCCTCGCCCCCACCCCTGGCAGCCTCGTGCAGGCGGTAGGAGGGGTCGACCAGCACTTTGTCACTGTCGACGGCTACACAGCCCAGAGTACTTGCAGATGTGTGGGTGACTACCCTGGCTCTCATCTCATCATCTCATCAGTCCAACATATTAAATATACATTAACTCTCCCTGATCATCCTATTATCATCCATATCACATAATACTATTTACACAGAGTACAACAAAACTCGAACCAACTCTGTACTACAATTTTAGCCTGTTTTATTATTGCCGTGATTGCCACCGCTTAATAGTAAAAACATCTGATACTTATTCTAATGGACAGTCTTTAATGATTTTTACACAAATTATCCCTTCAATATGTACATTTAATGTATATCGGGCTATGCCAATGACATGAGATAAGATTGTTATTAGAAATTAAAGGTGAATGTGTTGATCAACTAAGTGACGATAACTGGCTTCAAGATTTAGCCTTTATGGTACACATGACAAGGCATTTAAATTACTTAAATTTAAAGCTGCAAGGAAAAGATTGTAGCGTTGCAGGACAGGGGATTTTATTTTCTTTCGTGAATTAATGTCTTATGTGATCATAATTTTCTAATATGTTTAAATTTGTAAGATTATTTTCAGTGGTCTCAGTTTCAGAAAGGGAGAGTAGAGAGACAGTCATTTTCCTGAATGTTATAGTTAGGGTGTAATGTTTATAGTTATGGCCAGGTGGCCTTGGTAGGAGGCAAAAGCTTTGTTTTCTTTTTGTGTTCTAGTTTTTTCCGCGGGAGTTTTGGCGCAGTTGGTTTATTTAATGCGTTGTTGATAATTATACCCTAGAGGGTTCTAGATCATGGAACAAATGACCAAGGTCACGCCACCGAGAGCCAGCCAATGAGAGCACAGCGTGTGGCACCCCTTCGCCCTTCGTTCTGGAATGTTTGCCTCCGCCATGTTGAAGAATAAGTTGTGACGCGATCCAGAGCGGACGTGCGTGGGGCTGCGGCCCAAAACACAACAATATGTAGTGTTCTGTTTCATTTGGTTTTAATTATCTGATATAGGGATGCTGTGTTTCTGCTTATAACTTTCTGTGAATCGGATCCACCGTGCCAAGACTGGGATAATGTATTGCGTGCTGATGTAAACAATAATATAATAAATCATAAATAGTGGAAAATAGTAAAGTATATTATTTCGGGGCAAACCATTTCTTTAAAATTCTGACGGTGACTGTGGAAATTCAAAATTTGGTCTACAGTATGACATAACCTATAAAATTATTACTAATAAATTCTGGAGTATGTGACCACCGATCAAGAGATATGTTCCAGCATATAACCTTGCCTGTTTTGGCTGGGTTAACCCCGAGCTAGTTCACTGGTCTAGGAGGACTGGTGTGCTACATTTGTGACGAGTGGAGCTCAGGTACTTGTACAAGAGCGAAACGTCACAAGATCAATTAGTAATTTGAATGTATGATCACATCAAGTCTTTTAAATTAAAGCTGACTCTTTGGGAACGGCAACTGAATAGTGGAAACTTAATTAATTTCCCTACCTGCCAAGATTTCAGAAAGTCACATAGTGCTTCTGATTTTAGTCAGTATACTTCTAATTTAAATGAATTTATTAACGAGTTCGAAAGTACTTTTGAAGATTTCAAAACATCTGAAAATGATTTCTCTTTATTTAGTGATCCAAATTCTTTTGATGTTAAAAAAGCAAATAGCAATGTCCAAATGGAACTGATTGACATGCAGTGCAACACTGTTAAAAATAAGTTAAATGAAGTTGGGATCCGTAAGTTTTATTCTTATTTGCCAAGCCAGTGTTCTGAAATGTGCCAGTTTGCAGCCATAATACTAGCCATGTTTGGATCTACTTATCTCTGAACAGTTATTTTCACTTATGACGGCAAACTAAACATCTCATCGATCAAGACTGACAACAAAACATTTATCCTCCATCCTCAAAACAGCATCACAAAATCTGGTGGCAGACATTGAAACCCTGGTTTCTAAAAAAAACGGCACCAAATCTCAAGTAAACAGTAGGTAAGTGTCTACTTTGCCCTTCCCTCCATCAAATAATTCCTATCACATAAAAAATATATTTTATTATAGGTAATAATAATAATAATAATAATAATAATAATAATGTAACTGTAATGTTCATTGTGTCATGACGTGTGCAATTTCAATATTTTATTATATGTACATAGCCAGTGATGAAACAATGATAATGTAAATGTAATGTTTAATGTATCATCTTGTGTGCAGTTTCAATACTTTTTTCAAATAATGTTAAGTTATGTAATATTCCAAGTCAGTAAAAGTATAAAAACAATATTTTTTCTCTGTGACCCTTGGACGTAAATTTTTCAGTCTAATTGGCCCTCTGCAAACATTGAGTTTGACACCCCTGGTGTAGATAGATCAAATACAGCATACGTTATAACTACGTACTTTCACTTTGATCCTAATTATAAGACACATTTTGTGTGGCAAAGTAGGCCTAAAAGCAGTTGCAAAATATGAAAGGAATTCCTGAAGGACTTGCAAGTTCCTTTCGATGAACTCAAACTGGAACCAGTTCCCTTTTCTAGAAAAGAACTTTAACTGAAGTATTTCTTATTTTACATAAAGGAACTTTAATTGGTACTTGTTACTTTTAAAAAGGAACTTTCCAAGCCTTGGTAGAAATACAGCAGGCAAAATAATGTAATGTCGTACACAGAAAACAGTGAATGGGAAATAAGCCATCGAGAGCTTCAAGAGATTAATAACAGGCCATGTTGTTAAAGTTGTACAGATCACTGATTTTCGAAATCCAACAAGTAGAAAAGTACTGCAAATATATAGGTTGTTTAAAAAGGGGGAATTTTGTCAATGATTTATTCGTAGGCTGCACAATTTTTTATATATTAATAAACAAAATTACATTGCGTGAGTCTTATCCTATTTTTAATTCTTTACTCATAATTATGATTGTATTTCTAATTTATGTTATACCTATGTAATCAGTCCATTCAGAAAGTAGAACTTCAGCAGGGACTTTAGAAAAGTATGAAGTAACATGCAAGTGTATATGAAAAAAGAAATTCTGTTTTATACAACCCATTCTCAACAAATAAACCAAAGACTGGACCTAACGGTTATCAAGTCATTACTTTTTAAACCGTATCACAGAACATGTGTAACATGTACAAGACTGTACTGACCCAGACAAAAAGTAGTGGGCAGAGTCAGATAAGAATAAGCTTCTTACAATTGACATCAATCAAGCAATTTAGCATCCTTTTGTAGGGTCACGTAGGCCTCTTCACGTACGACGTAACAGTAACAACTAACCGAACAGTGAAGTGTGCTAACTAAAGACCAACACAGTTACACAATCAGACTTTAAAAATGCAACATAAAAAACAAACTCTGAATTGAAAATATCACTGTACATGCTATGTTTATCTTGTAAGGGTTTTGATAAAAAATATTATGAGTTCAATTTTTAAATTACAACTATGTATAGAGTTAAACGAAATTTTAATAATAGTAAAATAAAACTAAAAAACTACTTGGTACAAAAAGCCTATTACTCGATAGATGAATATTTAAAGGATTGATGTCTCCTCATTGTATTTAAATTATATTATGCACATGTGACTACTAAAATATTTTTAACCATACTATGTATTGCTAATAAGCACTTAATTTATTTATTCAAATTGTGTATGTTTTTCTTTTTTTTTTTTTTTTTATTATGTGTTTCTTTTCTGTATTCTTCATGTTCAATAGTATAATCAATCACTGACAACACCAACATTCCTGAGAATCTTTGCTCAAAAAATGGAATCTAAGGGTGGCTTAATAAAAAAATTAATAAAAATAGAACTTTTTGGGACAAGAAACAGCAAATCTCATAAAAATATTAGGGGAGAACTTAAGACATTGTGCACTCCCTAAAAAATGTTGCTAAATCACCTACAATTATTTATTATGGCTCATGAAATTTCTTCGAACAACCCGTAATACATCTTTCCCTCCTGCTTCAACCCACTTTGCTCCGACACTTACCTTAGTCTTTAAATCAGCCTATTGCACAAAAAGGTAACCAAAAACAGAATCACGGGTGTGAAAAAAATAATTCCTAACATTGGAGCTACATTACTTTTCATATTATTTCAACATGGCTGATTGCACTGCTTTAGATGTTTGTAATTTTGGAAGGTGGTGCTGCATTCCAGCCCACTATTTTACACATTACGAGCTTTTGTCAAAATTCTGTATCAAAAGACAAATTACAAAAATAAGAACAATTAAAATCAAATAAGATTTTTGAGTTAATCTCTACGCAAGAAGCTTGAATGAAATACACTTAACCTACCTAAAATATGAGTAGTACTTTCAAATTCACAGCACCACTCACCAGTGATTAAATCTGGACACCATTTTTCTAGAAGCTTTCCGGCCTTTGTGGAGATGTTTAGTGGCTTAGCTGGGCCGTTGTAGACACAATTTTGAGAAAAGCCACTGGAGTCCCGATGACACTGGCCATACCATATGCAATGATCGTCATCTGCTGCAAGCACCTGGAAGATAAACATAACCTACAAAATTCTGCCCACAACAGTTACATATTTCTATAAACTGTTTGCTCTACTAATTAGATTTTATTTGTGTATTTCTGGCTTCCAACCACTCTAAAATATGAACCCTGACGCATGACTAGTAAGTACAACATATGTATCTGCTCTCAATTGTTTCTGCAGAAGTAGGGCAGATCCCTTCGTGATTGTGGAGGACAAGAGACAAGCCAACATCTTTGTCAGCGCAACTTCTGCCCTTCAACATGCACTATGGAAGACATTGTTGCAGCCACCCCCAATGTTATCGACTTCGCCAGTTACTTGGCTAAGAACATCTAGTCGTCTGACATACATTACCAATACTACACCACAACTGAATTTTTTTTTTCAATTGATGCAGTCCTGACTTAGCACCTAACATTTATATGTTCGTACATTTGTAAATCTACAAGATGGTATTTCTGACATGAATAAATGATTAGGCCTAAGTGTTAACAAGTAAAGTCTCAATGATTTAGCTAAATATAGTGAGTAGTTAGAGCCTGTTGTAAAGGCACTAAAAAGTGTTCACTTTATCATGAATTGCCCGATATTATGTTTACACAATTTTATAACAGAACTACCCAAGGTATTTTAAACAAGCAAAAGATTAATTCAGAATAGTCTGACTAATCTACAGTTCATGAGAAGAACTGATATTGAAGATAAAATAATCATAAATTTTAAGTTTTACACTGTAACTTAATTACGTACCATTTCCATGATAAATGATAAGAAAATCATACAGAATGATCTTGATAAGCAAGTAAATAAATTTATCTCGACACGTACTTTCCAAATATTCAGTGCAAAAAAAACAAAAATATAAATTGCCCAAATTTTGAAAGCTAACAAAAATATAAACTAGATAAAGTTAACATGTGAGCAAATTGATCTTAAGCTTTGCTGAAAGTTAACATCCACAAAAGTTAATTGAATTTAGTTTACATAAACTCTAGGATGGAGCTCAAGAAAACTGTAACATACTGGACTCTCTCGCATTCAAGACGACCCAGGTTCGATTCCCTGGTCCAGATATCTGTAATTCAGTTTACTGAAACCACTGCAAGTGAATGATGTGAAGGTTCCCTAATAAAGGCCATTACCAACTCCTCTCTCAGTTCCTGATATATCGAGTTGTGTCTCACCATCTCTAATGGTTTGTAACTGTAGTTTTCCTTTAGTCTGAGAATACAATGCAATCCTTGCCACATGTAGACATAATACTTTCAAACATGATAAACTAAATTTAATCAACAAGGACCTTTCTCATCAAAGATTTCATACAAAGCTAATAAATTAAACTTACAAAATGTACTCAATAAAAATGCAATATATCTGCCAATGAGACTGTACTATCATCTTGGGTAATTCAATCGCACAAGTCTATCAGACCTGTTTGTCCAGTGTGTCTCAGGCAGGGTCATTTAAGGTGGTCTGGTAACTTCCTATGTTTTGCCATAGTTGTCAGTGTATGCTTAGTGAAGCTAGTGCTAGTAGTAGGTTGACCCATCGTTTGCATTGTTATATATAAGTATTTTGGAGATTCTTGGTTATTAAAATGTATTTAATTTCGCAAATTACTTGTCCTATTCATAAGAAATGTGTTGCATTTTGGTACTTCAAAGGCTGCTGCAAACATCGATATTTTGTGTTACGAATTATTTGAAAGAAAATTATGCCTCATACATGTCTGGTTCCAATGAACATTCAACACTTCACAGATTAGAAATATGTAGCTCATTTTATATGCTTATGAGATAGTTAAATTTGTTTTGGGTCAACCTACTACTTGCGCTCGAGCTTCATTAAACGAGTAAAAATTATTGAGAAGTGTCCAGACCTAACTTACATGACCCTGGTCTCAGGCATGGCCATAGAGGAACAGGTCTGGACACTTGGGAGTTGAAAATAGACCCTCATATGACTGGCTGGCGCCACTGGCACTCAGTGTTGTTCTAACATTGTGTAAACGGATCTACAAGGAGCAAGCACATGTTGGAACTGCTAGGAGATGTGGTAGTACAACCCTGTATTGCAATGTTAAAGCAACACTTCATTGCTAGTGGCACTTTCAGTCCTAACGGAGTCAACTCAATAGCATTGTTAGACAGGCTAGTGTCCAGACCTGTTATTCTAAAACCTTGGTCTCAGGTGTGTATTATAATTACTTTAATACTAGCAGTGCACCCATGGCTTTGCTCGTATGCATTACTCTGAGCAGATAATACTCAATTTACTTTAATTTGAAAACCTCTTTGTACACCAGATAAGCAGTTCAGTCATCAAGTGTTAGACAAATCTGCTAGTTGAGTTAACTCAGCTGCAGGATATGTAAGTAGTTATTGCTATCCACGTGAAAAGCAGTCTAAGTTTGTCACTGCCACTAACAGCGACTTCGTCTGGACCTTCTTTATAGTCCCAGCAAAGTTGACGTGGGGTAATTACAGACTCTAATGTAAGAGGTTAATTGAGTGAAATACATAGTTTACATGGTATTAAAACTGATTTCCCCCAAGCACAACCATTGGTGAAGATGCCCTCAGTAACATATTTGTTTTTCAAAACCTTCCTGTGAAGTGGCATTAGAGAAATATAAACATATATTATTTGAGCCCTAATTTTAGGTTAGTGAAATGGTATATGTGGGCTGATGCTGTCGACAAACTTCAGTAGATAGTGGACTGCATAATTTACTGGTGTCTCTTGAACGTGAAAAACCTTACACAGCCCGCTGCGTTCAAAATATATATATGATTAACTGAAAAAAAATTTCACCCCTTTTCACCTCCTTACATGGAGAATTTTGAATATTTGTGAATCAGGTATTTGAGTAAGCATCAATACTAAACAAAAATCACTTATATAAACATCAATGGGGTTGATATCTATCAATTGTGAATCGAAAACACATTTCACCCTTTAACTCTTTAGGGCCGAATTCGGAAAATATATTTAAATGGTATTTTGGATATTTGCATTATGATCAATCTAAAGCAAAGAACACTTTACTTTTTTATTGATTCAATAGATATGGAGGAATAATTGAAAACACATTTAACGTATTTTCACAGTCTTAATTAAAGAATTTCAAAATGTCTTGGAGTTCTGTCATATTCATTTGCATAAGGTAACCAATCGAAGTAAAAATCACGAGGATAGCAAACTGTGTTCCAGTGATATAGACGACTCATAAAAAAACATACATTTCCCCTTTTTACTGCTAAGGGGTCGAATAAAAAAATATCCTAAAACAACTACATTTGATATTTATGTAAGCAACATTTTGAAGTGAAAAACTCTCTATCCTGAAGAATTTGACAGATATCATTACCTAATCATAAACACATTTAAGGTCTTTTCACCCCCTTTAAATGTTGAATTTCTAAGAATCCTGAAATTGGTTAATATACGTTTTTATGTGTGTCCCATTAAAGTAAAAATCACGATGAAAGGCAGTCGGGTTGGAGCTATATTGATGTTTCTTCACAAATATACTTCACCCATTTTCACCTCCTTAGAGGTTGAATTTAAAAAAATTCCTCCTTAGTGCTTGGCTACGATCTGAGTGGATACCACACAAAAAATTTCACGATTCTGAATCCAGTGGTTTGGGCTGCAGTTTGATAGGTCAGTCACGCAGTCAGGTCGGTCAGGGTTCCCTTCTATATATAGAGATTGGAGCACCCACTCATTGTACGTTGGCTAATGTTATTTTTGACAGAAGTGTTGCAGAACATTTGTATCATGTGGCCAAATTACCAAATGTGCCACACGACATCAAAACAAAGCAGAATGTTTTGGAGTATGTACACCATAGGTTTGATGATGGGAAACTACTAACTTAGCTAGATGAGCTCAGACACCATAAGCACAATGAATGCTTCTTCAAATATTAACTACAATACTGAAAAAATTTATTTTACACAATGGTACAAAACGTGGATAACATAACTGTGTTGTGAGGTATTTACTTACTGCCACTAGCTGCACAAAACTCATACACTTCACTAAATACATGTCTCACACACATTTTAAAAATTTACAAAAAACACGGAAAAAAGAAATTAACATGACACAGACAATTATAAATTTATAACTATGCCACTTAAATTTTAAAATTTACTCTTAGTAAAAATTATGAAAACTTAAAATCCTTTAGTACCCAAAGTTCATGAAGTTTGAGGCAAAAGTATATATGTAAACAACAAAAAATATCACAAATTAGATTCAAACTTACACAGAAAAATAACCCTAAATATTTTTCAACTTCTATAAAAATTTTAGGGTTGTAGACTACAGTATTTAAAAGTTATTTTCAAATCTTAGCCAAAAATTATTCAGGATTAAAAGTGCTTTACATTACGTAATATTTTGCAAAACAACTATTGGATTATCTTAATATATATGCTGTGCCTACACTATGATAAGAAAAAAATTACTTGGCATAATTATGTGGATTACTCTTAGCAGAAAAACATTTTGCCACATGGGTGGATGCATTCTGTAAATTACCCTGCCTGCCGAACACAGCGCTCAACTCCGTAATAAAGCGTTGCAAAGAAAGCACCAACAAACATTAAGTTAATTAACATTTCCTTTAATTAATATCACTAAACAGACCATGTGTGAATTAGAAGTTAATCCATAAACAAGGCAAAAAATTAATTTATATTAATTCCTTTCATTACTACTTTTTTTTTTTTTTTTAAATAATTCATCCCATGTAATAGTTGCACGAAAATAATAAATACCTTTACTTTCAATTTACAGTAGTACACATTTCAATGCTGCACATTTTTAAACAGTCTTTAGTTGTAATGTACAGCAATGATACTGTTAAGGTTAATTATGACAGCACAAAACTGTCTGCAATCATGAGTTTTAAGAAATACATTAAGTTTTTAGTATTTGATAAGAGCACAATTACTAACAAAATTGCAACACTAAATGTGGACTGAGTAAGTAGTTAAAATAACTTTTTTTGTACAACATATTACAGTTCACAGAAATATTTGTAGTATAGTACGAGGATTATGGTTATAACAAATTAGTATTTGATGTGGTAATGACTACAAACCATCTGTCACAAATGACTTGTGATACACCTGGACTTGTTTACCCTGATACCAGGTATCTCCACCTGCTTGTTATCAATGAGAAATGTCACCTACTGCATATCCACCAGGTGGCACCTCTTGTTCATGCTGCCTATGTATACAATCTGCTTTTGGACTTTGTTCAACTGTGACTAATGCCTACACAAAGGCTTAGACCAATATTACGAGCTCTACGGCAACAGTTTTTTTAATGCGTTCAGACATCAAAAACACTTACAAGCAGAATAACCCAGACTTTCCCACACACACAAATCTAAACTCTCAACACTAAGTCTTAAAACTATGTAATTTTCACGTTGTTTGTACTAGTAGCAATTGATAAAGTCAAGAAGCAAAAAGTGTACGTAATTATTTATAAACTGTCTCATTTTTAACAGAATGTTTTGTAAGTTAACAGGCATGAAGTATTTTTGTACATATTGTTTTTTTTTAAATTCACTAAGCATTTCTTATAGGAGAACAAGGGTTTAAACTTTGCTAGCATGACTGAAAGTGAATGTTTCTAATAATTCTTCATGTAAATTCCTGACAAATGTCAATGTGATTCAAAAATAAGAATTAAATGTTCTTTCCATTTAATAAAGTTGTGTACTTTTTATTTTCATTTAAAATGCCCACTGTGCATAAATTCATACAAATTCCAATCTAAAAATACATCACGCACAGCCTTTGAATTATACAGTATTTATTTAGTCTCTAAGGTGCAAAATTGGTGGGGGGAGGGGAGTGGGGGATTTATGTAGATATAAATATGCAAATTATCTTATTTAAATTTGTTCCACAGTTTAAATACTAACAGTCCAATGATAAAACTCCAGTACGAGATGAGCCAATTTCATTATTTGCATGTGCACAGATAATGCGAGAGAAGATCACAGGTCCAATGTACACAATGTGGCTTTGCAGAGTAAAATTACCAGGCATTTTTGATTAGTGAAACAAAAATTAAAAACTGTATTGGCAAACAAATGAATATTCCAAATTTTGCTAAACTGCTCTGCAGAAAAATAGGTGTTCATAAGCACTTGCACACTTTTATACTGGCAACTAATGGTTTGCAAATCCTTTTCGTACTGGGAATTAATAAAACAGTAACGTAATCAATTTAATTCTTGAAAATATAGCACTTTTATTTAATTTCATAAATAGAAAAAAGCTTGTACATAAATAGTTTAGAAATTAAGCTTCAAACAGAATAATTTATTACTATCATCTGTGGAACCATCTAACCTAATATCAAGTGCAGTCAGTCTCGCGTAAGAATTCAGATTTTTTACAGTTGTTTTCACATTACTTTTCAAATCTGTTGCCTTTGAATAAGCTGTGTTTTCCCCAGCCACAAGTGATTTTTACATAAACACACTCAACTGACTTTCAAATGGTGCAGCACATTGAAATGAAAATTATTTTCCTTTAGAAATTTGTACCCGTAAAGTTTTCAGAACTGTCAAAAAATAGAATTCTTATGTAAGCCTGACTATGAGTAATAAGATAGGTATGTTGCATGTGGTTCTTGGTATAGCAAACCAGTTCCAATCTTCATACAAAGTGGCATATTGAAGTAAGCAAGGTTACTGAACACAAAGGCAGGTCTCTCTAACTGTATGTTTGGGAAACTACAAATTCATGACTTCTCATGCCACACCATGTCATTACCATTAAACTACATACTGTGTATGCATACTCACGATTGGGCTACTCAGGCAACCTACCGAGATATACACAAAACTTCAACATGAAAACTTATTACTGTAAAGACTAAAATTTGTAGCATAATATCTATGATAATTAACATCAAATGCTTATATGTGGTATATAACATGTGTTTTTTGAAACGATGTCACTAATTGCTGGGAAACAAACATCAGTGTAACGATACACTTCTTACAAGTTACCCAAATGTGAATACAACCTTTCTACTGGAACAAGACTACATGTTAACTTACCAATAGACAAAAAAAATTAAATGCACTATTCACTGTTATGTAAGGAATATAGCCTCTAGCCCAATTTTTAACATTTTTAACTATTGCTAAATGTTTATTCTGTAGCATTTCATATTACAAATATTCTCATCAAAGTGAATATTAGTAAAAATCCTAAGATCAAACATTGATACCCAAATATAGTACAATATATGAACTAAAGAATACACTTTGTAATAGTTATTTATGCCTGCTCAATAGCAGTAATAGGTGCAGTGTTCTGAAAAGCATGTAACGTCAGTTCGGTTAAAACAGCTAATGAATGTGCACTAAGCAGAGCACAGCAAAAGCACAGTATAAAGTTTAACAGTGTGTTTATTATGGTCTATGTCCTCCCACTTGTGTCACAGCACGAGCAAAATGGAAGATGCCACACCCAGTCTGGTAGAATATGCATAATTCAAGGAAATAAGGCTGTCCCAGAGAACAAGCATTTGTATCATTACGACATGGCAGATAGCTGTGAGGCAACTAGGATGTAGACAACGGGCCAAGAGAATGACTCTGATAACGCCTTGACTTCCTTCCCACTAGGAAACTAAGTTTAGCAAAGTGCTAGCTTGGAGCAGTCACTGCCCAATGTGGGACCGGGTACAGCTAGAGGAGCAAGGGCCTGCAGCCAGCAGTGGAAAACCTATAACATATAAAGTGCAGAACTTTTGAGATGGGTGCCAAGCACCATATGTATTCTAGGGGGTGAACGATAGCTACTGTGGAAAATTTTAACATCTCCACAGTCATCTTAAAAAGTAGACACACCTAACCCTAAAGTTATAGCAATTAGAATGCCAATTTAACCTCTTTTAATGTCAGCTTCTTTGGAATTACATGTGAAAACTGCAGGCCCATTTTTCAGAAACTCTGCTTATTCATTAAAATTGTAAGAACTCAGCACCAATACTGTAGTTGGGTTAGAAAAAATTCTACTGGCAATTAAATGAGCCATTAATCCACTGAAATGCGTAGAACATATTTTTTAAGAAAATTTCCTTCAAAAAGTTGTAAAATATATGTTTAAAAAATACAAAGCTAATATATCAGCATTTTTCACACAGGCAACAAACGCAGACGTTTCAGCTCTTGGCACTAAAAGTGTTAATACCTAAGAATACATTTAATTACAATGACTGATTCAGAAATCTTCACCATTCTCAACGAATTACTGGACTGTAGTCACAAAAACATTTGTGACAAAATCAGCCAAGCCAATTGTTAGCTATCATTTCATAAGTTATGATAGATATTTAAAAAATCAACACATTATTACACTTTCAAAAAGTGGCTACCCATAAGACAATGTTATTTACATCCACAATCAATATGGGCAGAAATTTTAGCAAGTGCATTTTAGATTGACTGTTTTGTTGCATAGAGACATGTAACAATTTCTGCCACCACTGACTGTTCACATTGCTATAGGTTCTTTTTGGGTGTTTTTAATACCCTGAAAAACTTCAACATATATTTTTATTCCCAACAACAAAGCACAAACACTTACCCATCCCACCTTTTTTTTTATTGCAGCAGCAGTATTTTACCAGGGTTCCCACAGAAATATTAAAATGAATTTCTCTGACTTTCACAGACCAATCACTAACAATTTCCCTGGCCATAATTAATATTATTATAACAACATGCCTATACAACAATCTTTTTTTTTTTTGCAGCCTCCACCATCCCCATAGCTGCCCATCACTCTCTTTTTAAGCAAAATATATTTTGTATAACAATTTAAAATAGTAAAATTGTAATAAATACATATAAACATTTATACTGACTTTCTGCTCTCTCAGGGTCATTTTCTCTGACTCACAGGGTTTCAAAACATGTTTCCCTGACCAAATTAATTTTCCCTGACTTTCACTGACTTTCCAGGGGCCTTATTCTGTAACTTCTCCTCGGTAACATTAGTCATCTGTTACTGACTTTTGTTAACGTCAGCGATACAGATAGTCACGTGTGACTGTCTTTCAATAATATTCTGTAAACCATTTTTGTAATGTTCTTTAACAGCTGTGATATAGGTTTGGCAACATTGTAGGTACCTTTCCGAAACCATTAAAATCGCACCGTAAATGTTATATTTCTGGCCATTAGTAGTAACACGCGGCCACACGATTTACATATTGATGTGCGGCAACGTGAACGTATTTTTAAGTTAAAGGTTGGATCAACTTTGTGAAATGGAGGTACAAGCTACGAAGTTTCGTTCTAAGAGAACGAGTGTTTGGCAGTAAGAAATAATATTGAATTTCATGAGGCAAAATAAGGAATGTTTCAGAGGTAAATTTTGATACCGCAATGTTTTTATTTTTCGTGTATGAACAATCGCCTATATTGATTTTCGTCCATTTCTGTTAACGGATTCACGGTATCACGTGTTTGCCTCCTCATCAATCGCATTTGCCGACGTTTTCCCTTATTTTAGAGTTCATCTAAGGAAATATAAACTTCGCAATGCCACCACCATATTTACATTTTCACGTACACAATCCCGCTAACACCACCTCCTTAGCTGCTGTTACATAAAGTCGCTCACGAAGCGTTTGAACGTCAGCCACGGCGCCATGAAGAGTTACAGAATACAAATTAGTCTTGTAACGATAATCACGTGGTGACATTCTCTACGTAAGGAACGTATATGAACACAAAACAGTTACAGAATAAGCGCCCAGGTCTGTGGGACCCCTGTTTACTCTTATCGACAAGAAAAGTTATGAAAAGTGTCTGAGCCCAGCGTAGTCAATATATTTAAACCCCCTTCCTTGCTCTCACCAGGACCCTGAGGTAGACAGCATCCTTACGCAATAATTTGAAATAAGCATTTTGAATAACTGAAAATTTTAAATATTAGGTTACTTTACTGCTAGAAACTGTGATACGCATTAATCAAATGAGTGGGAAATTAATTAGCATCATCCATACTTCATTAACACTAATTTATCACCAACATAATATTTTTATGAAATATGCTTATTTAAGAACCACATAGGTTCAAGTATTTGCCTGGAATTGGTATAGAAGTTAAGACGAAAAATCCTTGAGAACTTTCTTTCTTAAAACATTTAACGAACCAGAACTTGTGAACATGCATTACCAACTTCACTAGCTGCTACTGATAAAGCACGGCTGTAAACAAAGCTGTCTGTTATTTATGACAAAGATCCACAGTATTTCCAGAGCACTTAAAATATCAGCTGCTGTTGAGCAGTGGTCTTGAGAATTCCCTTAAAAACATACATGCACTACTGAAAATATTTAGACAACATTAATACATAACCAGAATGGTGTTTTCTACTCCGAAAAACAATCCAAGACATTCCTGAGAATTGCATAAGTCATAAAAACGTTCATAAGCTTTAGGAAAGTTGAACGTGTGTGAAGAGAAATTTAAGAGACAAAATGCCACATTTTAATGTACAAGCAACTGAAGACTTGTTCTTAAAAAGGAAGAATTTCATACACAAGCAACTCGTATAAAACACCAGCAGAAAATCTCAATTTCTCTTTGCTTTTAATGCCTACTTACATTCACAGTATAAGTTAAGTGTAGTTTAACGAGAATGACTACAGTGCACTATGAAGCTTGGTAACATGCTGACTGTTATAGATACCAAACTGTTGTCCTGAAAGATTTGGCAGTTGCAACTTCAACATAACTATTTGCAGCTACCCAGGGGTGCCCACAAGGCAAGTCATTGCGCAAGGTGCACATTCTGAATTTCCCCCCCTCCTCCAAGAATAAAATGTTTAATCATAAACTAGAAATGTTTTAGTGTTTGTACAAATGCTATCTTGGTATTACCTACAAAGTAGGCTAGTAAAAACCAAAGCCATTGTATTTGTTTGCGATTGTTTTTATGAAATGGTAGCCTAAAAATCTCTCCAATACTGAAGTGTAACTCTTAGTAAATTTGTTTTTGAGTTTGTCGGAGGGGGAAGGGAATTTTTGGGGGGAGGGGGGAATGAATTTTTTTTTTGGGGGGGGGTTGCAT
>PNEQ01004683.1:5555-32142 GCA_003012365.1 Medauroidea extradentata
ATATATATATATATATATATATATATATATATATATATATATATATATATATATATATATATATATATATACACACACAGTAAAATATTACAAGTATAACAAGACTTTCCCACTAGTCTTCTGTCGGTTTATGACCGTTATCTTCTGGATCACAACCAGTTACATCCCTGCTCAGTGGTGCAGTCAGAGGGACGGCAAGCTCCCCCTCCATAGAAAGTTTATTTTTGAATATTAAATATCTAAGTTTATTAATTTGTCTCTTGGCATACTAACAGCACTTGATTGATAATAAAGACATAAAACCCATCATTTGTAGTACTGTAGTACTTATTGTTGGGTATAGATGATAAAGGAAAAGGTAAAATTTATTAACAATACTTTCAACAACAACTATCAGTTTGGGCCACTTCCGGAAGTGAATCCTATAATGCACACCTGTGATATATCCCATATGGGTCATGCTATGCAATATGGCAAATATTGTGGGACCAACGTAAAAAAATGTATTTTCGAAAATTATTTGTATTTAGTTAAAGTGAAACAGAAGACCTCAGTAACAGACTACATATGTAAGCAGTGAATAATATTTAATTTTAACACATTTATAAAATACATATTTGTCTCTGTTGTGAGAGAATGATAAATGTAGTGTGAGGGAATGATTACACACTGACATTCTAGTTACCTTGCAATATGTTTGTTTCTCAACATAAATGATACAATTTTCATTGGACTAATAGAGCCTGTACAACTATAAATGTTAAAACACTAAACAAGGCGTAGTATGTATGTGGCTACATCAGTCAAGTCATCAGACCTAGGAGTTTTCCAATATTCTTGTAAACTGTATTATACCATACATTATGAAAACTGATAAAAAAAATTAAAAGCTTTGCCAATTATTAAAAGACTCAAATAGGCCAATTAATTAACTTTATAAAAAATCTACACCCATTGTTAAAAGCAGCAGGAGTAGCAAGGGTGGCAACAATTTGGTCAGTTTATACGAAGCACACATTTTCACCTACATAAAATAATGTATTGCCCCCACAGGAACCCTTAGAAAACATGACTTTGATTTCATTGTTGTGTATGCAACTTTGTATGGTGAGTTTATGTGGTTTTCTTTTTCTTTCTGTCCTCACTGCTAAAGCAAACCAAAACAAAACTTCCAACTTGAAGAGAGTATTTATTTCTAACCCTCAGACTGTTATCTTAATCTGATGAAGAATAGATATCTTCATATCTGAGCATTTTCTTTGACTCTGTTAGCAAAATTAAATTTGTCAGTCTCTGTTAAAAATAATCAAAACATTAGAGTGAATGACTGGATTGAGTTGCTTAGATATACTCCATTGTGAAATGAATGACTGTCAAAGAAAACTAAACAATTTGTTTTCTTTGAAAGTCATTCATTTTGCAATGGAGTATGTCCAAGCAACTCAATCCAGTCATGCACTCCCATTGCACAGTTCTTTCAAAGATCAATAGAGTTTTTACCAAGAAGAAAATCACAATGTACATGATTTTGTTACTTGATGGTGACGTGTGTGTGATTACGGACAAAAAGGATCATTGAACATGCTCTAAATTATTGTTTCAAAACCTAGGCCTACTTGGTAAACATTGTAAAACATTTCCAAACATTTTCATTTAAATATGACAATGCCTGTATTGACATGCAGTATACAGGCACACTTATATCTCTTATCAACTCTGGAAGGAATAACCCAAAAGGGTTTTAATTTTTCAGAAAGATGAATAAGACAATATAAAACCAGTGTCTTTCAAGAACTTTTTGTGCAGCACTTTTAGTGTGTCACTAAATTTTTTTTTTCTGTACCCTGTATTTTGTGAGGTAGTCATTTTTTTCCTGGGCACATACTAGCGTTGTCATCTCTTTAAAAAAAAACTACTTAGACATTCCTCTGTGCAGAAATGTCTATTTCTCTTTTTCTCACATTTAACTGTAGTTTTGCTAAGCTTATGCAAGTCAAAAATTTTTTCTGTTGGCTAGGTTTAAAACTCTGTATTTTTTAAATATTTTTCCTGAAGTCACTGTATGCAGTAATTTCCTTCCACGTTGAGGAGTTTTAAGTTAATTATCTGCGGAATTTTATACTGTATTTATTGCTTTACAAAAATTAATTTCTTTTTACTACAGTACATGAGATACTTTCTCATTCCCTAGCAGCTTATATACTTTTTTAAAACTTGACATATTTTCATGTACTTGGCCACACGAGCTTTATATTTTAACTTTTTTTTTTATTCCTTTGGAACATTTTTTGATCTAGCCTAGCTTTTCTTATTTTATTCCTGTCTTTTTTTTTTCTTGGGCATTTTCATTGGATAGTCTTTCATCTGTACCACAGAGAGAATTTTCCATTATGTTTCTTTAACCTTGTTCTATCATTTTGTGAATTCTTCTTTCACTGTTTTTTCTTCATGATATGTTAACGCGTTGACATGTCAGAAACACGTTTCACCTGATTCTTCAGTTTTTTGTCTGATATTTAATTCTTTCCTTTTCTCTAATTTTTTATAGTTTCTGAGGATCTTTTTCATACATTCCCTTCGTTTTTTATCATACTCTCTTTTTCAAGTGAGCTTCTTCTTTTGTTTCAGCCATCTTCAAAAAAAACTTTTCACTTGAGCTTGTTCATATAGGAACTGATTAGATAAAACAAACTTTCCTAACTGTGGTATGTGTAAAACAAGTGCTAAACAAAACAACAAAAAAACTATTGTTTGTCAGATTCTAGTGCGAACTTGCATGAAGTCTTTTATCCAAATTCAGTTAAATTTCTAATCTATACAAGTTTCTCTCTTCTAAAATAAAGTATAATAAAATGTACACAAATACATTATGAAATTTGAAAATCACTGAATTGTAATTCAATAAGTGAGATTTAAACGAATGAAGCAACAAATCACTCCCTCACAGTGAAGGAATGATGAAGTTGTAGTTAACTGTTGCTCAAATACAGCAGGTTGAACTAGTTAAAGGTTACCTGACAGTATTGGAAAATACATATTTATTGTGACTTAATACAATCAAGACAAAAATTTTAACTTCATTTACAGCAGATTAACAACTTGTGAGGGAATGATGCGTAAAAAAGACTCTCACTACATTTCAAAACTTGTAAAATGTATCGCAAATTAATAGTCACTACTAAGCCTGCAACTATCACAGTTTCACATGAACAACTAAGATGGCTACCTACTTACTACGAATGATCTTCAGCTGCAACAGCTGGCCAGAAAGTTAACAAACATAAAGGTGTGAGGGAAAGATTAACAAATCTCGGGAAATAAGTTAAAATTTTTTAGTTTTAAGATGATAGTTGACAAATTAAAAGAATTATTTTTTTTTTAAATTTAATTATTTCAATTATTACTCACAATAATTATGAAGCCTCATACCTCATAACCTTTAACAATGAAATCACGTCACAACATATAAATTGTGGATGGGGGCCAATGAAGGAATGACAATTTAAGAGCTAAACAATTTTGAAATATTTTTTTTTTTATAATTATCAAACATTTTCAGTTTGCACCCTTTGAAAACAATTTATTAAAGTGCACTATAAAAAAATATTGCTTTTAATAAACAATATTTGATTTAAGGAATGAGGCTGGGATATGAAATTTGCCATATTGTGTAGAATGACTGATATATAGCCTAAACAGTTTTCTATAGTAAACGTTAGGCTACTTCTTTGTTATTTAAAGTCTTCACTGAAATTCCTGTTTGAAATTCCCTGACGTTTCCCTGTTTTTTAGGCAGTAACTTACCTTATGATTTTCCCTAACTAATTGTCATAACTACAATTATAGTCTGTCTCACGAAAGAATTCCATTTTTTTGACAGTTTTGATGGCTATCATGTGTACCAATCTCTGCAGGAAATTACTTTTAATTTTGATAAATTGCACAGTTTGAGACTCAGCTAAGTGTTTTTGTGCAAAAGTCGCTTGTGGCAGAGGAAAACACTGCTTATTTCATGGAAACGACTCTAAAATTATATGCCAACACAACTCTCAAAAAGTGGAATTCTTTTATGAGACAGACTATATCTCTCATAACCCATTTTTTCCTTGCCAATGAAATAAACACAATATCAATTAAAAACAGATGTTTACAACTACACGCAAACCAATATTTGCAGTTACAAAGACTATCAACCAAAAAGAACAAAACTAATTTATTGCACCAGTGCAACGTTCTTCCAGATTGACCAACTTCATCAGGCCCCGAAATGTTGTGTCCGTGCAAAAAATACATTTTTATTTATTTCGTGGGCACTTTTACTTTCAAGTAGTAGGCCTGCAAGTACACGTAAACGTCTGCTTTCAGTGTTAATACAGCATGCAATTAGTTGCATAGTGACTTTTTAAGTGGCCATTTTTTAAAGATATTTGTAATGTTTTAAATTTAAGTTAATCCTATATTCAGCAAATAGTAAAGAAACAGCAATTACTTTTTAAACACAATTTATATACCGTATTCTACTTTCCTCCTGATTCATTCAAAAATTTCTATTACCTGTCTTCCTTGAATTCCCAATGGTTGGATACCCTGATATTATAGCTCAAATGTTTCAAGAAAGAAAAAAAAAATAGGTTTACGGTTATTACCTGAGCAAAAAGTGATGTTATATGCAAGACATGAGAAATACCATTGTTGTTAAGTACAGACTGGAAATTAAAGCAATATTCTTTATGGTAAAAAATGGAACCAATAAATAATACTGTTATACACAAGAATGTTATAACAGAATTCATATCTTTAGATTAAAGTCATCTTTGTACAAGTTAACTTAAAAATTTTTTTACTACACAAAATAAAATTTTCATAATCTGATTTTCACATTGTTGCACAATACATTTACGAAAACAGTTTTGTTCAACCAAAACAATAACTAGCCTACCAACCTAGTTTCTACGATTATACAATTATGCTAGTGTCGCTGTTAATCATGAAACATAATAACAATCACTTTAAGGCATAAAATTGGTAATGTTACCACTGACTGGTGTACGTAATGCATTATCAACTCTACCCACAAGCCACTCAGCTGACGTGCAGTGCTTTAAATACAGTTAAGTTATAATTTCAGTTTATAAATTTAAGAGGTAACCAAATTATTTTATTTGTGAACAGCATAGTTCAAAGTCTTGCGCTTGTCTTTATTGTTGTATTTTTCAGAACCAGTAGCTATTTCTAGATACAACAGTCAGAAAGAGCCATTTTTTGTCATTCTAATGGGTCCAAAATGATGTTTCTAATAAGCATGCCAAATTTTTACAATTTTAGCAAGATAGTTTGAAGTGTGTGTAGGGTTGCCACAACAGCGTAACCCTAGAAGAGGACACATACTTGTTTAAAGCATTAAAAAAGAGGACACTTAAAAAACCACTCGAAGTACAATATAAAAAATGCAAATGTATAAATTAGTTTCTTTATTATCTTGTAGTTTAGTAGAATAAATTTTAAAACAAAATTGAACATAGTTTATTTTTAGAAACTCCAATTATGTTAGTACTAAAAAATAATACAAATAATGAAATTCAACAAAAGTATTCAACATGGGCTGAAAACAGTCTCATTAAATACTTGCGTTGCAACAAGCAGGAAGAAACGTATATTCTCGCAGGACACACGAGACATTACCCTTTACTTGTATTTCCCCAGCCTTGAAAGTGTCCACAAACCTTTTTTTGAGTTGCTCAGTAAAGATACACATACATTTCGGATTTACAAATTCACATTGAACACACAAGCAACTACCTCGACTTAAATAAGCAGGCAATAGCAACCAGACTTTCTGTAAACATGTGTGAAACAAACGAACAACTTAACAATTTTCAAAGGAAAGAGGTTACACATAAGCGGGAGGCTTGCCAGCACCATTCCTTAACATTTCGTGACACAGAGACCATATAGAAAACACATCTTAGCTGGTTGTTGAAAAAGCGGACATTTGGCCTATTTTTATGAAACCCGGCCGGACAGTTTGCGAGGCGTTAAAAAGAGGACATGTCCGGGTAAAAGTGGACGTCTGGTAACCCTAAGTGTGTGTCCCTTTTGTAGATACACAAATATAACGAGCATTAAACAATTTCGTAAAAAAGAAAGAATAGCCGTAACTCACTGGAAAAACTATGCAAAAATAACTATGGTATGCCTGACAATCTTTACATAGTGGAAGTGTATCAGTGATAGTGAGGTTTACAAGGCGGAGACTGCACAGTAATACGGGAGGCCACGTGACAGGAAGTGCCACATACTGTTTGTTACAGAAAGCAGGTAGAATTAGTGGTTCCTAAAGGAAGAAGGGACTAGGAATTGAGAATGGTGGGCAGGATACTGAAGAAAGTTAATTATGAGGCAAGGGATACCATGTGCCATGGCCAATACTAGAGTATGAGACTTCAGAACTGGACCCGCACGGAGAACTGGAGGTGCATGTGCCGGAGAAGATAACTTTGGACCGTTAGTAATGATGAGAGAATTATAACGTAACTTATCAAAGAACAGGAGATAAGTGAAAAGGTTGGTCAAGATATAATAAGTACTGAATACAGAAGGAGAATGAGCAAAGTTCAGCTGCCTATAAATATGGCAAAGTACGTATAAAGGAAGAGGAACTAACAGCATGAGAATATTATTAAGATGCAGAGGAGAATGGAGTGAGTTAGGCATTTTGTCTTTGGAAGACTGGTAAGGAAGTGGAATTTACTGACAAAGGATTTGGTATCTGCGATGGTGGCTGGAAGATTTAGAAATTGTTCGAGGAGGTAGGCCTAATTTCCTACCAGGCAGTCACCCAATTGCAAGCATTATGCTATTATTTGTATTACCTTCCAGTACAACAATCAGATAGCATGATAATTAATTTATCCAATGAAAACTGGATGCACACTGCTGTTACATATAATCACACTAGCTATTTTTTGTGTAAAACTACAGAAAATATTTCTAATAAGTTGAATAAGTACTTCATAATTATTTTTCAAAACCTTCTAACAAAAATTTATTTAGAAACAACCTTACCATTACTTAAATTATGTAGACTTGAAAACTGAACAAAATACCCCACATAGGCTAGCAAAAATTTTTTTTGCACATTTTTCAGTTCTAACTACTCCTCATATGCCAAAACTCAAATACTTAATCACTCAATGCGCCCATTAATTTATGAATGCAGTAAACATAATTTCCATTAGCTTCCTTTGTTACTGCTGCTTAAAAATGTTATGTTTCATTTTCCTTAACCTTGAATTTAGAGAAACAGACTTGAGTTGGTGCAGTGCTGAAGAGAATTTTAACAAATTTATTGCAGCAATGGCTTTAAAAGTACGAAAGATTTTATTGAAATATTAATAGCTGAACCAACTCAGTGTATTATACTAAAAATTTGACACCTTTGAAACAGAACTAAGAGTCCTGGATCCTGAAAATGTACACATGAACTTTAGGCTAATAATTAAAATTCTAAAATTCATAACGGGTATGCTGTGGCATGTGACTTTGTGAACTTATGGATAAGTTTTTTCTCTTTATTAAATAGGAAATGCCAAGTCTTTACATAAGCTATTTTTTTTTAAATACTTGATTTAAGTCATATCTGCAGTACTATTTTTATTTTTTTAATCCTTGATTGTAAAAAGGCATGTTTTGTAGAAGTCTTACTACAATTACTTGTATATACTTTAATTATGTCTCTGTTAGCATAAATATGACTTGTCCAATACCTTTGTGTAATATCACATGTATGATTTATCTGGATAAATAAATAAATAAGTAATACAGAATCACATGCTAAACGGTTGTTTGTTAAAATTAATGATTTGTATGACAGAAAATAAATACATGCTTGACAAACTTATTTCTAAAATATTTAAATATGATAACTGAACCTGTGCATTGTTCTTGCCAAGGTCGAGTTGCGGTTCTAATTCAGTTTTACAAAACTAACAATTTACCTCATAAGGTAGGTTCTCAGCGATTCTCTCCCTTGATATGTGCAATTCCTCAGTTTTTTCCATTCTTTTCACTCACAAATTTTGTTTATTTATTATGATCAACAAGTTCATTATTTCAGATCAATTTCGAACTTCCGCACAATCAGCTGATAGCGGAGACGAATCAGCTGCTTGAAGGATAACCGCAGGAGTACCAATGCCATTATCAAATCTATAATCATACAAAGAATGTCACAGATAAAATCTTTAAATGGAAAAATATAATTACACATACTTAATTGTTACATAATGCATTATTATTTGTTTAGTGTTAAAGTTTTACGCAACTGAAAACTTGAGTATTAAAAAGTGTTAATTTGTCCGCTATGTTGGCTAAACAAATATGAGTATACAGGAGATGGCCATAGAGGTATTAGTCTATGGAGTGGAAGCCTTTGAGCAAACTTGAAGCCAGCCAAAAGACGACGTTTAAAGACAAGGATAGAGCTAGTGGTGGCAAAAACATGTAAACATAGCATTGAGTTGAATGAAAATGTTTTAGTTTTTTGTTAACTACACATTATGGTGAAAGTTTGAGCAGCTCTTGGCCTTACAAACAGGTTCGATTGTTGCGGAGGATTATCTTTGTACAGGTAAGAAACTTTTATTTAAATTCATCAAGTTTATAAAGTACGTACACACAGCGAGAGCTAATTCGTTTTTTTTATATTTCTGAAGCAATTGTAAACTGTTGTGTACAATTCAAATAGAGAATTTGCGCGAATTTTTGTAAAAATATTACATAACTACATTGTTTTCTGCTATTGTTGTGCCACCCAAAATATGGCGACCCATGAAAAATAACGTCCTGCGCATGCGCAGTTCGAAAATGATCGGCTTCACACGATTACCATTGAAATGTACAGCAGATGCCACTCCATAGACTAATACCTCCATGGAGATGGCATGTTCGAACTTCCTTGAAGTCGACGTATATGCCAGTTTTGCGCAAACAGTTCGTTATTGTTGACCACGGTCGTAGAAGAACAGGTATGGACACTCGCCTATCTAACAATGTATTTTGCTTGACCCCCTTGTTTGGTTGTAGTTCGTCAAGTTACCGAGAATGTCGTACTTTTTGGCGCTGTTTTCCGGGCGGTCGGACTCAAACTCCGTCCACTTTTATTCATTGTTAAATTTATAAAGTAAATAAAGATTGCTGGAGCCTTTTCTTAAATTTGTGAACGAAGAAAGTATTTCATAAATTGATAAAAAATAAGTTTTGATAAATTGTTGATCTTAGCGGAAAGGAAGTGGGCGGAGTTTAGTCCGACCGCCGTAACATCAGCGCCAATAAAACACAATATTCTCGGTAACTTGGTGAACTACAGCCAAACAACAAGGGGGTCAAGTTTCCAGGCGAGTGTCCAGACCTGTTCTTCTACGACCGTGTTGTTGACCAAAACCACGGTCTATAGGCGTATTTTAGCGGTTGAATTGGTAGCAGTACCTGTAAACAGAGCATTTTAGCGCTCCTGTTTACAAGGGTGTTTGCAAACATGCTGCAACCAGGCTGAGGGTGTTTGCACGATTCTGGCAAACGAGGCAGGAGGACGGTTACAGGGTTTGTTCACTGGATGTTTACATTTACTTTTATTTCCGGTTTTGTTTCAAACAAATCTGAAACCAAAACAAACTGTATTTTTGTGAAATATGGACGAAACTTAAGTTATTTTAAAATAAAATGATGTACCTAATATTAATTTTTCATCATATACTGGTGCACATTTAAATTTATTTCTACAATTTATTATGTTGTACATGTAAAAAAAATAGTGAAAGTAGTTTATTTTCCAATAAACGTATTCGTGAAGAAGTATTTTACTTTATACAGTCTAATTCTATTCCTGATAAGACAATAACAAGTACACTATTTCGTAACTCCATGGTGGTAGCCATTTATGTTTACTGAATATTGCATTTTAGCGTTTTCTTGTAAATGCAAACAGTCTTATTTGAGTAACAGACGTCAGATTGTTAGCTGGAATGGCGCAAATTCTGCACCTGTCTATGTTAAACATGGAGTACCCCAAGGCTCTGTCCTGGGGCCACTGTTATTTATAACGATGATAAACGATTTGTATTTTAGTGTTAATAGAGGTGTTCTATTCTTTGCTGATGACACTACGTTGTTTACAAGTCATAATGACTAAACTCAAGCTCAAATCACTGTTAAAGATATGTTTAATGCTGCCTGTGATTGGTTTAGTTTGAACAATCTTGCAATAAATGTCAATAAGACCCAAGAGATTATTTTTAGTTTGTGCCAAACCAATGCAAATATTAAATCCGTTAAATTGCTGGGATTTCTTCTAGATTCTAGTTTAGTATGGGAAGATCATATCAACTCTGTGTGTGTTAAGCTAAGTAGAGTGTATTACTTACTCAGTTGAGTTGCCAAATAATTGTATTTTAATTGCATACTTTGCATTTTTTCACTCAGTATTGACTTACGGTAATAGATTATGGGGTCATTCCCTGCAGTGTCAAAAATACTTTTATTACAGAAAAAAGTTGTGAGACTGCTCTGTGGAGTCAATTATACTAAACATTGTAAACCATATTTTAAAGAAACTGGTATATTAACGGTGGTCAATATATATATTCTTTAATATCTTACAGCTATTAAAAATAACATAGTAAATTATGTACCTGCTCACCAAATTCATGGTCATAACACAAGAAATTGTACTAACCTAATTATACCAATGTTAAGATTAAGTAAATCTTTAAATTGTTTTCCAGTGACATGAATAAAAATTTATAACACTCTGCCTGTAAAGGTTAGGGACTTGAACAAAGCAAGATTTGTCAAATGTATTAAGACTAGGCTTAAAAGGCATCCTTTTTATAATCTTACTTAATTTTATGAATGTGATATGACTGATATGTGTAATTAATGTACCATGGACGTAGCCTATTGCTTGTAATGCTGAATGGCTAAAATAAAAAATCTAATCTAATCTAATCTATTTTCCTTGCTTGGATGGGGTGTTTCAACATCACATCTTTCTCACCGACTTCTTTCCACATTACACGTGCTTTATATTTAAGAGTGATTCTGTTGGGATTCTCTTTATTTCATGAAACGGGAGGGCTATCATTTTAGTTTTAAGTCTTTTGTGAGACTTGCTGTCTACACATCACACCCTATCTCGGTGAACATTGAACTTCAATCATCTAGACCTAATTAAATTTATTGCAGTATAGTTGTACGAACGCCACTCGTATTCACTACACATTAGCAATGAATTATTTAGAAATAATCAACGTATCACGATTTGATAATTTACGACTCACTGAAAGACGAATGCCACATGTATAGCCAATTAGGTAGTAGGCCTACACTCACAAATACCATGCCACACAAGTTAAAATAACTTACGTGAATTTCAAAACTAGGTCACTAAACGCAATACCAGTACAAATATAAAATGTATAGGCCTACATAAACTTTGCTTTAATCGCGTCACACGTCTATCACATTAGGCACTTCATTTTCCGTTAGCAACATAAAGTATGTAAAAGCTGGTTACAGACGAAAACCACTCTGATGAATTTCAATTGTGTTACAAAACTGCTACTCTCCATAAATATAGTACTTAATTATTCACGAACAATCTCATTCAATAAAAATTAACACACACATCCACTACACTGAAATAACCACGACATTAGAAATTAATGTTTCAAACTTCTAAACGCAACTACGACATATATGTTTATAAGGTAATTAAAACTTTGTGACAATTTTTCTTCATTTCTATGAAACTACACTTCTTACATCCTTGTTTAAGCACGAGAAAACTACATAATTTGAGGTTACGAAAAATACAACCAAAACATTACTTTTAGCGCGAGAAATTGTTCACTGCTACATAGAAGCTATATCTGCATGTAAGCACACGGGTGTACAGACAGTTTTTGCCGTCCATGTGGCAGTGAGAATGATGTTACAAATTTTCTGATTGGCTTGTGTAAGTTGGAGAGGGGCGGTAGTTGCGCCGAGCCGAAATAGGCTCCGCCCCTTGCGTCTTGCGTTTTCGAGTATATTTAATTCCAGCTTCGACTAGAGGTGCAGATGCAGAGCAGATTTCCTTGTGTTGCGCTGCGTTGGTGCAAAACACAAGTGGTGATATTTAATCGGCCCCCCTGGAGAGCATTATGCAGTGTCAAGACCTCCTCCTCTTAGACCGTGACCAAAACACAGCATCGAGTAGATCAACAAGGTTTTCGTAAGCGCCTCGTATGGTATTTATTCTGTAGAATGAACAGATTTAAATGAAAACAGTTACATGTGCTGAATTCGGGTGTAAATAGAGAACATGTATGTGAAATACATCTGCTACTGTTACATTTCATGAGTGAAAAGGCAATGTTTTACATTTGCATACATTATGCAAATTATGTGGTTAAACAATTGTTTATGTAGATAAACTTAGCGAACTAACCTGAAAATATAGCCACATATATAATTTATTTAAGAATATGTAGGTCGTTGATGATGTGCAACTGCTTGCTAATAAATCAAATAAATTTGCACACAAATTATTAAATAAATAGAAGAAACTAGTATAAATGTATATGTTAGTTCAACATTGGTTTCCATGCACAAACAGTTGATGATGTCGGTACTCACAGAAATGTGTTTCAAAATGCAATCAAGATGTTGAGTTTTTTAATTTATTTAAACATTTTCTATCCAATAAACGTAGACTGAGATAAACACGGCCCATCTACTATTCGATCAACCATTTTTACTCTATTGCTCTTCAAACTTCGAGAAAAATACATTTTCTCTTACAGCAGAATCAATGTTTATTGTCTACAGTGACCACGTGTACAAAGTTCAAGCAACAGGGACACAAATACACTGACTTCAAGTGTTTGCCTGGCTAGTATACATCATGGCCACCCCCTGTGTAAAGAGCAGGGTCATGCCGTATAACATCGTCATACCATATACTGCCCAGGCAAACACTTGAATTCAGTGTATTTGTGCCCTTGTTGCTTGAACATTTATACACGTGATCACTGTAGCCCATGAACATTGTATCTGCCATAAGAATTAATGTATTTTACAATAAGTTTGAAGAGCACTAGAGTAAAAATGTTTTCTCGAATAGCAAATGTGCAGTGTTTATCTCAGTGTACTTTGATTGGCTTGTCTGACCACCATGCACAATATATAGAAATTAATATTATGTTAAAAACAGACTCTAAGAAAATCTTTAAATGTGTACAGTCATTTAATACAGATGCCATAAATTATTTTAACATGCGACTATCTTCTGAAAGTTGGATGTCGCTGCACGAGGTAAATGATGTAAATAGTAAATTTGATATATTTCTTAATATCTTTTTAAGATAGTTTGAAGAATCTTTCCCTTGTAAATTTAAGTTGTTTTAATCCAATGGTAAATTGTCTACGTAGGCACGTAATTATAAACGTCTTTCGAAGTACAACCAATCTCCCTCCACCCTAATCTGGAGTTTTGCACATTATAGACCTCTTTCAGAGAGCGGCGGATAACCGGCGAACAACCATTCGCCACCACGTTTCCACTTTTTGGGAGATTGAAGGTGAATGATGGCCAGACCTCATTCGGCGGATCACCAGCTGTTCTGTAGAGACCAGTTAGGAAATTGACGAGGAATTTTAACGAATTCATGCGGCACATGGATGAAGTTGTCAACTATTATGAATAAATAGATGACCAAAGACATGCGAGACTACCCAAAATATATATTAGGGACATGGAAGATCCCTTTTCAACTGCAGTTCATCTCTGCGCGATACATAGCAAGCATTACATTTTGCAGTGATTTTCTTCCACATATCCTTTTGTTGTAGTAGGACACGGAGTCAGTTTTCTTAGTTTTCTTATTTGTAGTTATGTTTTTGTATTTTTTATCAGGTCAAAAAAAATTGCTTTTCTTTAGGAGTGTATCGCACTGTCGAATTTTTACCTTCCATAGTCAAACTTTCCCGCGGCTTCCTTCAATCACTTCGAATATCTCACGTGTGTCCCACTACAAAGACAACAAAATTGTTTACAGACAAGGAAAACAAAATCGAAACGATTTTATTTTTAAAGTTAGGTGTGTTCATAACAGTGGTCTTTGAGCACTTGAGTCTATGTTCGCCTCTAAAAATGAGGCTGTGTTGCCAAATTTTATGAAGGAGAACCATCCCACTCCCTTTCAGCCGGCGATCTCCTGGCGATCCATCGGCAGACAACTATAGTGTAGGAAGGGTGGAAGACCGCCAGCGAACTGCTGTGCGAATAAAGGCCAGGGGCTTGCGGAACTACCACCCTATAGTCCAGTAGTACACAATCATGTACCAAGTACAACTTCATCCTCAGAGAGGCGAAACACTTCACCTCTTCTGGGACTGTAGTTGGCCACCGCCGCCACACCAATTCGGATAATTTCGACAGGACCGGGTCCCTCCGGGTAGCTTCCACAATATCGGCGGCCTTCAGTGGACAACCTGGGAGAGGAGCAAAGAAAAACACTACCTCGTCCTCCTGGGAGTTTCTTCCTTCCATCTCCGTTGACGGCGAAGGTAAGCGTGATAACGCGTCTGCATGACAGATTTCCAAGCCTGGTCTATACTTCACCTCGTACTTGTAGGCTCCTAACACTATTGCCCATCGCTGTATTCGGGCTGCCGCCATGACTGGAACACCGTGCTTTGTACCAAATAAGGTAGTGAGTGCCTTATGATCTGTTACCAGGACAAATTGTCGCCCATACAGGTAACTGTGGAACTTCCTTACGGCAAATACTAAACTCAGAGCTTCACGTTCCACTTGACTGTAACCCATTTCTGCCTTTGACCATGTTTTAGATGCTAAGGCTATAAGGCCATTCTTCCCCAGATGGCACTTGATGTGCTAGCACTGCTCCCACTCGGTATGCGCTTGCATCCGTCGTCACTATGAGTGGCAGCGCTGGGTCATAAGGCACTAATATGGGACTGCTTAGCAACATTCCCTTACTGTCGTTGAATGCTTTGCTACAGTCTGCGGTCCACTGACAGATCTGATTGCCTTGCAACAACTGGTATAGTGGGTGTAACACCGTTGCTCGGTCGGGCAAGAACTTGCTGTAAAATGGTAACAACCCCAGATAAGAGCAAAGTTCAGTAATGTCTCTTGGAGCCAAAGCCTCCTAAATGGCTTTCATCTTGTCTTAAGTGGGTTGAATGCCCTCGCCCGAAAGTCTGTGACCATGATATAATATGCTCTTGCAAAGCAACTTACACTCCTCCTCTCTAGCCCTGATACCAAAGGTTTCCAATCGTTTCAACACCTCTTCCACCCGCCTTCGAGCCTCCTATAAACTGACGACCATCACTAAAATGTCATCTAAGTACACATGTACTCCTTTTATCCCCTTCAAGACCTGTTACATCGTTTTCTGGAAGATACATGGGGCACTACAGAACCCAAATGGAAGGCGGGTGTAACAATATAGCCCCTTATGTGTGCTGATAGTTAGCAAAGGTTGGCTTTGTTTGCTAACAGGCAACTGAGTATACGCGGAGTGTAAGTCAATTACAGAGAAAACCTTGGACCCGGCCAGTTCTCTAAAAATCTCCTCTGCTTTGGGTAGGGGGTAATGATCCAGCTCCTCTACCAGGTTCAACATTACGTTATAATCAGCACACAAACGAATCCCCCCATCTCTCTTTCTTACACATTTTATTGGCATCGCCCAATGAGACCTACTCAGTGGGTAAAACGCTCCAGCTTGCACTAACCTTTCTAGCTCCGCTTCGACCGCTGTCTTCATTGCGAAAGGCACCATTCGTGCCTTGCAAAACACAGGAACGGCACCTTCTTTAAGCACCACCTCTGCTTCTGCACCGGAAATAACTCCTGCTTGGGCTGCGAAAACAGATTTGTATTTGCATCGCCACTCACTGATGATTTATTCCCGCCCTCTGGAGAAACGCTGATCGTGCACTTTGATGCGGACCAAGCCGCGTGCCCCCGGAACAGCCAGTTGTGCACACCACTCGTGCAGGAACACACCTGGATACCAGTACTGCGGGCGCATATGGGAAAGCGCCCGGCAGCGTGGTCTCAAGAGGCCACGGCGTCCCGACGCCGCCCCTGCAGTCAAACACAATGTCCAGCCATAAAACAAACCCTCTTGACCTCCGGCAATTGCTGGGAATACGTCCCATCAAGCCTAAAAGCCACAAACACGCTGTGAACCACGACGTGTCAGTGCGCGTGTTCTGTGTGAGTGAAGGAAAAGGGGACACGTGTGTAGTGTGAAAAGAGACGTCCTAGGCCAGGGGCAACCTTGTTCCCCAAAATTCAGCCCCCGGGAAAGACTTGTCAGGTCTAACCTCAAACTCGGGTAGAAACACCCCTGCGCCTAACGTAATATTGCACTCGTCCAACCGGCAACCTCTGCCGTGTAAATTCTTTAAAACTTCTAATTGTTAAAATACTTTTCTTTATAATAACATTGCTCTCTAGATTTTTCATTTAACAATATTAAAATAATTCTCTGTTATTAATGTAATTTAAATGCACGTAACATAAAATATTGTCAGACAAAAAATTTTCAAAAAATAAAAATGAACATTCCAAACAACCCTTTGGACATTAATCATCAAGCCAAAATTTTATACAGATTTTCCAAGTGCTTTGTTATATGTTGTGATTTATGTGTGAACGAAGTTTTGGCGCGCACAGCAACAAGGTCGCCCTGAGCCCGCCAAGGCTTCGGCAGTTGACTACTGGCGGCGTGTAGAGGCGGTTCGGCTATGGTCGCCCGGGCACCAGCATCTCTTTTGTCTTATCATTCACTGCAATAGTCGTTTTCTTTCTTTGTCTGGAACAGTAATTTAATGTAATTTATGTGCCCGGGTTAACCCCTCTCCCCTGTCGACTCGTTCCGCGCCCAGGGGCTTTTCATACCGTAATTTTTCCACTTCCTACCACGTGGGATTTCTACCGTGTCGCCTACCGGACGGGCCAGGTCCGGATCCATTTCATACACCGCCAGGATTGTGTTTGTACTGGGAGACCGATGTGAGTAAATAATAACGCCTTGCATATATATATATCTGTTTTATTATTGACTTCGCCGTTTAACTGTGTTTCAGGGCACGGGACCCTACAACCCGGTGACGTAAGTGTTTATATGGGTGTACAGGCAGGCCCCTGGTTTAGGTGCCTGGCGCCTTGGGCAAATTGAAATTAGTCGCCTCCATCCACAAAAGTCATGTGAAAAATTGGAAAAAGTTGCTGTTGTGCATTATTTCCCTTAAGAATGTTGGTGCACGAAATACATACAATTACAAAAGGGCGCAATTTATTAAGTAAATAAATTTATTTAAAGTAAAAAAAAATATCTTCTTGCGAGTTGCGCCCCTTCCAGATTGCCGCCCTGGGCTATTGCCCAGTCTGCCCAGTTATAAAATGGGGCCTGTGTACAGGTGCCCGAAATCCCTGTCGAATGCATTGTGTGTGTATGGATATGAGCGTGGGGAGGGCCATAACACTCCCCTGAGTAAGTAGAACGGCGGAGGACGAGGAGATTTTGAAGCCGGCCGTCGGCCACACAACCCTGAGATAACTCCACTCATAACATCTGAGTGCCGGTTCTCTGCTAACCGGCTGGCACCTAGTCGGGAACGATCTTAAAGCACGCTAGTATTTTCTCATCACCATCTCCTCCCTCGTCCCCGTCAACTTGGTGAATTTCACATGGTTGGGCCCCTTACACTTTTTTTACCATATTTTTCCAATCCAATTGCAATGAGGACAGCCAATTTCGCCCCAACAAGGTAGGTATTGGCTTCCCTTGACTGTCCACCACTACCATCGGCAGAGTTACGCTCTGACCTTGGTATTCTACTGGAATAAGACATTCCCCCATGATGTGCAGGGGCTGCCCCGAATATGTTCTCAAGTTTAACCTGGTGTTACGCAATGTACATGGTCTCAACTTTTTTTGATACATGCTATCCGAACACATGGCTACTACAGCCCCTGTGTCAATTATCATCCGTTCCGGGTAACCGTTTAGACGAATGTCTACCTTAAATTTGTTAGTAACACTCTGCACGTCACTAAAATAAATGTTAAGTAAGTCCCAGTCTTCTATGCTGGCCTCCTCCACATACTGTACCCCTTGTGCCTTACAAGCCCTCCTAATGTGAGCTCGTTTTTTACATCCATTACACACATAATTTGTAAACGGGCACTGGGCTGCCACGTGTGTAGTACTATTACACCTGTAGTAATTTTTCTGCTGACTCTGTCTGGACCTCGGTCTTGTGCTAATAGCCTCACGAGCACTCCCTGTTGTTCCACTTCCTCTCTGTCTTTGTTGTATAACAAATCTACTATCGGCATCTCGACTCGACTCACCTTGCTTGAGCTGCCCTCTCTTCGGCCTGAATTCCTTGGACTGTTTGACTGCTGTCTCCATTATTACGGTTTTTCCAGTGCTGACTGGAAGGTCAGCTGCTCTTCTACCAACAGTTTCTGCACGATTTCTTCGTTGCCTAACCCACTGACAAGGGCATCTCGCAACACTTCCACCAGAAATCCACCGTAATCGCATGACAAAGACAACTTTTGTATGGTTACCACATATTTCGATATACTTTTCGACCCGCCTTGTTTCCTCCGTAATAGCTTTACGTACTCTGCTATTACAATTTTCCGGGGTGCATTGTGCGTGGATAGTATTGTCACTAGCTAGTCATATGATTTGGTTCCCGGCTTGTCTGGCGCACACAAATTTTTTAGCACCGAGTAAGTTTTAGGTACTAACAATGTCAGAAACACACTGTTTTTCTTCACTTTTAATTTTATTCGCTTGGAAATAGTGTTCCAGCCGCTCCACGTAGCACTCGAAATCCCCTTCCACATCATTGAATCCTTCGATTTTTACTAATGCTATCTTGTTCGATCTTCCCGCTCGTTTTATACCACAACCCAAAACACAGTGGTTCGACCTTACATAGTTTCTACGTGCTGTAATTTAACTTACTACCATCACCACTTATGCACTGCTCGCCAGCGCAAAACACACAAACATCCCATCCTCGTCGCCAGTTGATCATATAATACAGTTGGAAATTAATGATGAAACGAGTACTTCAAGTGAATCTATAGATAATGCTTTTAATTCATATTATGTTAATATAAGTTCTACACTTGCTTCTACAAACACAACCAGTGCCGAAGACCTAGGTAAGCTTTGTTTAGACGGGTTGTACATTTTACAACTTCTACACCCAAAGGTGTTTTAGGGTGTAGTGGGTGTAGATGTCCAGAGACCAAAGGTGTAGGAAGTGCAGAAAGTCCGCCTGAACGCCTTGGTGTAGTTGAGTGTGAATTGTTTGGTTTATTTTCTGTGTTAGTGACATGGCAGTAAACGTAAATATTTCGAGATACTTTTTAAATGCGGTCAAAGGTGGATGCAGGTGATGAATCCGATGACGAACGTTCTGTTACAGCACATATTTGAGCAAATCTGCACAGTGTTTTGCGTGAATTACGAATTTGAATAAAATTTAATTTTGGTCCTATAACCTTAATGTACCGGTAACTACAACCTTACTGCAGCTCATTTCATATGTCACATAACATGTAATTATACTGGAAACTGAATGTCCATTCTTAAATTGATTGTATTAGATTTACAAGTGGATATAATTATATTCATAAAAGTAGTTACATAACCCACAAAAATTACAAAAAAAAAAAAAAAAAAAAAAAAAAAAAAAAAAAAAAAAAAAAAAAAAAAAAAAAAAAAAAAAAAAAAAAAAAAAAAAAAAAAAACAGGAATACAAATAACAATTTTATTTCACACACCTCCCAGATGAACTGAATAAAATTTTTACTATACATAAGATGTTCTGATTCAACATTTGAAAGACAACTTCTTAAAACAATGCAGCTACTTGTAACACATTTCGAAAATAGTGCCTTACAACTTCTACACCCAAACTACTCCACCTCGCAGAGGTGGTGTAGAAGGTGTAGCAACCGGGTGTGGAAGTTGTAGTTACACCCGCCGCGTGAACGTTTTGGTTGTAACAACCAGAACGTCACTTCAGGCAAGAAAAACTCGATGGTGCAGTTTAGGTGTAGGAGTTGTAAAAGTTGCAGATAGGTGTAAACCGCCTAAACAAAGCTCTAGGTTACCAAATGAACAACAATTTTCAATGCATTGAAAGTAGTTTTCAAATACATTCGGTTGATGAGTTTGAAATAGAAAACATTATTAACAACATTAAAATAAAAAAAAAAAAAAACACGATATTCATGGACTTTCAAGTTATATCATAAAAGCATGCTGCAAATATATTGTCAAACCCCTTACCTTATTGATAAACCCTGCCAATATTTTCTAATATCTATGAAAGAGGCATATATTTAAAATTAGTAAATTATTTGATTAGTAATAATATTATTTGTCCAGAGCAGAGTGGTTTTCAGAAATCCAAATCGACAATGACTTCGGTGTTCCAGCTAACAAAAGTTGTACTTGATGCCATGAACAAGGGTGAGGCTGCATATGGCATCTTTTGTGACCTGTCCAAGACATTTGACCTTGTAAATAATTATATTTATCATTACATAAATTACTGGTGTTGCTTATAAACTAATAGTCTTATCTTTTGAATAGGAAACAATGTGTTGAAATTAAAAATGACAATGGCACTTTTTGGTCGGAATGAAAAATGGTAGCTGATGGTGTCCCTCAAGGTAGCATTGTGGGCCCTGTTTTATTTATTTTATTTATCAATGATTTACCAGAGAATATAAAATATGGCACACTAATGCTTTTCGGTGACGATACTAGTCTTATTATTTATGATAAAAAACTTAACACTTTAAAAACAAAAAGTAAAACAATGCTAGACATTATAACAAACTGGTTTAAAGCAAATAAGCTCGTATTAAATGTATCGAAAACTGAATTTATGCAATTCTCAAATAATAACAGCGAAAATATTCCTGTTTTAAATCAATATAGAAATAGTATAGTAAAAGAAGCAAATTTTGTTAAATTTCTAGGTCTTAACATTGATAATAGATTAACCTGGACAAAACATATTTCATTGTTGGAAAGTAAGTTAGCATCTGCTTGTCATATGTTAAGAATGCTGAAAGAATATGTTGATTATAAGACCTTGAAACAAGTTTATTATACATTTTTTAGTTCTATTATGAGATACAGTATCGAATTTTGGGGTAATCACACTAATAGTAAAAAAAAACTTTATAATGCAAAAGAAAGCTATTAGGATATGATCAAACTCGAGCAGCTTAACTTCATGCAGGCGCTTATTTACAGTTCACAAGATTCCGACACTTTATAATATTTATTTGACAAATACGCTCAAATTAATTCACTTGAATAAACATTATTACGACTCAAATAATACTGTGCGCCCTCATTTCACAAGAAATGGATATAGATTAAGACATATACAACATCATAGCTCTATGTTTGAAAATGGTATCTTTTATTCTGGTTTTCAACTTATTAATCTACTTCCTAAAAATATAGCTGAGGAACCTGATATAAATAAATTTATGAAATTAGTATGCAAATTAATAGATCACCAGTACTTTCATAATATTCAAGAAATTAAAGAGTTTCTTACAAATAGTGGGTAGATAAGCCTGGCCTACGGACTGTTATGTATAATGTAATTGATTGTATGAAAAATGTATTTTTATTAATGTAATTTTATATCCTGGCCTGTTATGCAGTAGGTAATTATTATGTTTTCATGTTTTAATATTTTATATTTTTATAAAACAAATTCTATATCCTTAAGGGCACCGCCTCCCTGCGCATGAGAGGTTCAAAAGCGACGGAGCAGTAAGATCGACTTTGAAGTGCGCATCAAATGTCACATCATCTCAATAAGCCAAGCGCTGAACTAGCATGCAAGGTTCCTGCCGAACGGTTTTTACTACGGGACACTAGCGGTGACCATATAATTTTATTAGTGGAAAGTCTACAACTAAGTTCAGTGCATGTCACAATCTGACTTCCACATATATCCGATTAGTACATTTTGAAGAACGGCAGTCTGAAAAGGCTGTTTTTAGCCATGTTGAGGGGCTTAGAAACAGTGCTTTTAATGAGCGTGGCATCTTGACAATGAGGTTCTGATCTTGTCTGAAGATTGTTTTCTTTTCGTATTTTGACAAGACGGGCACACGTAGAAAATTTTCGTACAAAATACCTGTTTACAAACATGCTGCAACACATTTCAAGCGTAGGGTAGGTGGCCGCCTTAAGTAGTATTACTTATATAGAATCAATGGAATGATGGAAATAAATAAAAAAGAAAAATAGAAACAAAATTTTGAAATGAAATTAAAACTCAACAACAGGATTGCATTTTGAAACACATTTCTGTGAGTACCGACATCGCCAACTGTTTGTGCATGTAAACCATTGTTCTACTTAATAAATTTATGCTAGTTTTTGCAAGTTATTTAACATTTTGTGTGCAAATTTATTTGATTTATTTCTATTAGCAAGCAGTTGCACATCGTTAGTGACATACATATGCGAAAATGTGGCCATATTTTAAGGTTAGTTCGCTAGGTTTATCTACATAAACAATTGTTTTACCACATAATTTACACAATGTAAATATGTTACATGGCCTTTTTACTCATTAAATGTAACAGTAGAAGATGTATTTAGAAGGGGGAACATGGGCGTTTTGGCACCACAGGGAGCAAAACCAGTCTAACCTGCATTTGAATAACATGGCCACCCCCTCCCCCAGGTGGTGCTAGACCTCTGATTGGCCAAGACATTGTCTAGGGGGGCATGTCCTGGGCTGTGACTGGTTGTAGGGGTCTTTTGGTATGAATAGTACCTAAGTGCCATGAGATCTGTGATTGGCTGAGAGCTTAAGCCCCGCCCTGTATGCAGGTATTGATTGTGTGTATGTTCGCGAAAGATGCAGAGGAGGCAGTGTACAGAGGGGTTGGCGACCCTTTTGGTACAAGTTGTGTCTAAGCGCCATGTGGGTATTGATTGTGTGTAGGCGAGGGGTGGGGGAATCTACAAGATGTATAGCATCTTGAAGACATCTTGAAGAATGAACACTTTTGGAGGAAATAGTGTTTAAACGTCAGGGGTGTAATGATTGTTCTACAAGATGCATAGCATCTTGAAGACATCTTCAAGAAATATTGAAGACATCTTCAAGAAATCTTCAAGAAATAATAAGGCTTAACACATCTCATTGAGGGGTCCATAACTCCTAATTTGTGTAAGACATGTCTCAAGATGCATAACATCTTGAAGATATCTTGAAGAAATCTTCAAGACGTTACAAGAAAAAATAAAGCTTATCACATACTTATCCCACACTCCTAATGCCTGTAAGACATATCTCAAGATGCATAGCATCTTGAAGACATCTTGAAGACATCTTCAAGATGTTACAAGAATGAACACTTTTGGTTACAAGTTGTGTCTAAGCGACATGTGGGCATTGATTGTTATGAGCAAGGGAGCAGTCTACAAGATGCATAGCATCTTGAAGACATCTTCAAGAAATCTTCAAGAAAAAATAAGTATTGGGCTAGAAGGCTTATCACATGCTTGACTCAGCTCCTTGAGGCGTCTACAACTCCTCATGTGTGTAAGACATATCTCAAGATGCATGGCATCTTGAAGACATCTTGAAGAAATCTTCAAGACATAACAAGAAAAATAATGCTTATTCCATCTCCCCCCTAGTCCTAAGATGCATAGCGTCTCCTTGAGACATCTACCCCATCTCCTTAAGAAGACTGAAAGACGTCTTCAAGACATATAGCAGATCCTTGAGACGTCTTCAAGACATCTTGAAGATGTCTACAAGATGGCGCTAGAGTGAGTGTGTGTGTGCAACACATATGACCTCCCTGTGTATAACATACTTGTGATACCCCCTCCAACACTTACCTCCAACAGAGGCAGCAATACATCCTCCTTCCGTCACACTCACTACTCGAATGAAGAGGGAAGACGGGCTTTACTAATATAAAACCCTGTATGTGGGTGAGGGGTGCGTGTATGTAGGCGAGGGGTACAGGGGAAGCTGTATACAGAGGGGTTGGCGACTCTTTTGGAGGAAATAATGTCTAAACATCATGTGGGTATTGATTGTTATGAGCAAGGGAGGATATACCCCTCCGTTTCTCCATCACAATATGTCGATGCTCAACAACCATTGGTACTCATTTGGCTGCCATCTCCCGAGGTGAGTACATGTTTCTCTTACACAGTCTACACCATCATCACTGCAATTTGTTTGTTAAATCAAATGTCATGTTCACTACATCTTCACACTATATACACTTACCTATCCATACATACATACTTTGCTGTAAACTCTGTAGTACAGAACCAAATAATGTATACAGTTATTATCAACTGATTCATTATCAAATTTCGTAACACGAAGCATCCTAGTACGCGACGACGCCCCACAGCTAGTTGTACAGAAAACCCCCACCATTCTAGCATGCGGAAAATAGCATCCTGGATGTATATTGTTACAAGTAACCAAAAATGTGAAATAAAGGACACCCACAAATATTCACTATGCGAAATTAAAATATACGTTCGTTAAAAACTATAACTAGTTATGTACATGTTGTAGACATACTGTATGAAAGCCTCTATCACGACACATCAATGCGAGATTATGTACGTCATACACATCAAATCACTAATATTACTTAATGTAGAACACAAAAACAGTAGTAATCCGAACCATACTACTAACGTAATACACAGCGAGGAATTCAGTTGGACAAATCTCGCCTTTAGTGTACATCTGCAGCTCTTTAATGAATCTCGGAGTCACGTGGAAGCGCCGCGCATTAAATATCGTTTAAACAAGTTAAACTATCGCACGTAACTTACTAACTAACTCCACTAGCAGAGTACCTCATAACGCGGGAGCAGCAACACCGGAATAAAGGGTGGACAAAACGGGAGATACCCGAGAAAACCCACAAATCCGACATCATCCGGCACTTATCCCAAATGCAAAAATCCGGATACCGACCGCGCCATGAATTGAACCCGGATCGCCTTGGTGGGAGGCGAATGGTTTGTCCAGACATCCATCACACACACACACACACCTAACACAAACCACGTGAACACACCAATACTCGAAATGCATTGCAGTGAATATTAATGTATCTTACGAAACGACGTATCAAGTATTAATTTGGGTATATTAAAAAAAAGATCACACACATCAGTATAAGACACTCTTATGTTTAAAAAAAAATTATGCTATTGTAAATAAAATACGATTTTCACTACTTAAGGTGGTCACCTACCCAGACCAACAACCACCATGCATAGATTCATCTGTTACTAAATTATTCGAAAGCTATTCAGTGTGCATCTACTAAGCAAAAAAATAATAATATATTGTGTAGCCTCATTACTCAGAACTTCTGCTGAATTGTATGACTTACATTCATGCTCATGGTAAAAAAAAAAAAAGTCCGGAAAATGTTTGTTTTGCACATTGTTTTTTTTTAGGTACAACAAACTTACTACAAGTTAATTAAAAGACACATTGAGGCGCACCGTACACCTTCAGTTTCAATGTTAGGTAGACTCATTCTTGATTATATTCTGTCATTGGTAAATAAATATTATAGTACGATAGGATAACGCCCACAACTCAAGACTTCTGACTGAAGGTTTGCAAAGCACTGCTGTGTGACATGAAGTGAGATCCTATGATGAAGCAACATCAAAAAAATAAATATGAGCGAGGGAACCGGGAGTACACCGAGAAAACCTGCCATTCAACATCGAAACTCCTGCATGCGAAGAAACGTCCTTCGTCAACCCAGACGGGAAACGAACCTGGTTCGCCTTTGAGGAAGGGGAGATATCTTACCACTACGTCCGTTATTAAACTGCAACTTCAAACTGCGTTACTTACAATTTTTTTAAAAACATATTTTACTCAAATTGCATATATTGCGTAGGAGTAGCATATAGTTTATACATTAGTTTTTTTAAAGATTTAATAAATATAACCCATAAATACTGGACAAATTAAACCAAATCCGGAAATCATTTTTCCATTAAAAGAATATTACATCACCATTGCTACACACACACACGCACACACACACACACAACACACACAATGCAGTATTAGGTAGTGTTACTTTATGCAAAATAATGACACTGTATTAAGGTAGCCGCAATCCCAAACCGCTGATCAACATGGAGAGCTTCATCAACCCTTAACAAGAATAATCCAAAACGACTCAACGCGCATGAGGAATATCTATGCACTGACGCGGGTCGTCCCTGACCTCCCCTGATCTGAGCCCGTCGTGCGCATCAAGCCTGGCGGCTTGTGCATATTGGAACGCACCCGCCCACGTGCGCGACGAGGTAGCGGCGCCTAGACGCCGCCCCCGCGACGTCGAGTGGACGCAATATGTGCCTCGGACCCAGAAAACGACCATCCATTGGTAGGAAAGTGCCCC
>PNEQ01004684.1:0-19671 GCA_003012365.1 Medauroidea extradentata
ATTCCAGGAGAAGCAAGCTAATAAGCTACTTGAAATTTAACAAAATTTAAACAAGGCAAAATACCAGAAAAGTTTACTTAGAAAAGTTGCTTGAAATTAAATTAGCTTTCAAATGAGTCCAAACACGATATAAATCCAATAAAATTGACATGTAAAATTCTATGCTTTTCTCTTGCTTTAAAGTTAAATTTAAAATTAAGAAGAAAATTTTAATGTAAATTTCTCTACTCGCATCCCCAATTAATAGGTTGGATCCCGCCGTATACATCCTTATACCTGGTTACGTTGGCTTACTTAATTTGTTATAAACAGAGAAAAAAAAACATTTTACGACAAAAAAAATTGAAATTACTGTGTGATAAGAGGCCAAGTAAGTGCTACGTGCCAGTGCACGTCACAGTATTATATTATATATTTATTAATAATGGCATTCTATCGTGCTTACTGTTACATATTCTATTCAAATTAATACCACTTAAGAAGTAGTGCAATGTAAATAACTGTTAATTGGTTGTAGCAGGTTAAATTAGTGTAGAAATGGTACATCCAAAAATACGTATGTGTCTTGAACATAGGAATACCTATAATGCGCACTGCAGCCAGTAGATAATAAAATAAAAATATAAGATTCATTCGCTTCGAGTAGAATCAATTCTTTGTGAGTTGATGATTTACAGTATAGGACAAACAAAAATGGCATGGAACAGAATAAAATTAATTAGTGTGTTACGGCGGTAATATGAGATTAAATTCGATGTACCAAGGAAGCCCTGTGTGATAAGTGACATACGTATATTAGATTACGCAACCGAAAGTGCAGAGATATTTTTTAGTTTTCACACCACCACGTTTCTTTACTCCATGCCAGGTATGTGCTTACACATACGTGCGATTAATTTTTATGTGCAACAGTATTATCAGCTAGTTCTTGAAAGGGAAAAAAGTTTTAGAAGAATGAAGAGGAGAGGGAGGGAGTAAACACAGTGCTCCTTCCCCTCTCCTTCCCAACCATACATTTTACCCACTATTAAGTGTATCATTTTGACATTCATATTATGGAATAAAAACTGAGTACTCGGAAACCATGTGATTCCTTCCATGTAAATCGGAAACATGTTTGATTATAGGAATGACACGATTCTGCCCATCACTAGCTGTTACTGTTAGTTCCAAGAAATCAATAAATGTAATCCCAGAGAACAGCGATTTACCTTTTGCGTCATGAAATATGAAACGTGCTGTGTCAGCGAATTTACGCAGAGATAAGGGTCAGTTGATTTGCTTTCACATTCAAGATAACAAGCCTCTCACTCACTCTTCACACTAAAAAATTTACACAGGCATGGAAAGGGAAGGAAATGAAAAGGGCAGAATAGCAAGAAGCTACAAGAGGTTGCTGACCCAATCATCAGTTCTGTAATACAAGCATCAACATTCATCATCAGCCAGTTGGTGATGCTGGGAATGAATTTGTTGATAAGTGAGCAACAGGGTTGTCATGTTCAAGATAAAATGTAATGAGCAATGTGTTATGAATTGTAGTTTAAATTAACACACTTTGAATTTAAGTAGTTTAAAACACCACACTTTGAATGAAACACATTTTAAACAAAATGTTTATATCACAATCTTATAAACATGTTCATCAAATGTTTTTCTTCTCTTTCTTTTTAAGTGTTTTCCTTCATTTAAATGTGATAATTTACAGAAGAATATATCCACTTCTAGTTCTGCCCACTAAGAATTTGGAGGATTTACTATGAGACAATTTTGCCTGCAAACATTGAGCAATTTTTTGTTTCCATAAGCTCTGCGTTCAAAACTACAAATCAAGCTAATTTGTCTACTTCTCATTTTTCAGACTTATGAAAGCTGTAATTTACAATAAGATTCAGTACAAATAATTTTAAGATTCCTTTAAAAAAATTGTTTTCTTTCACTTACTAATATAAGTATGAAATTAAAATGGACCAAAACCAAAGGTAAAAAAAAGTTGAATGCATAATACACCTAGTACTGTGTGACTTATTTTTGTATTACACTCAATTGTATTTAGTACATGGAAAACAGTTCAGGTTGAGCAGCATTTTGTGTGTCTAACTTATTTGTAACACTACTGTGCACAAACCCGAATGTACAGAAGAGGTGTTCAAACCCAGCTTATAATCACTACACTATGTAACTGGTGCACTAGGTTCAGAGTTGCATGACGATCAGTACTTTTCTCCAATGTCATCCAACATACCAGAGGTTGCAGGGTTGAACAAGTACTCCTTAAAAGGTGAACATTTTGCCTTCATCTTAATTAGATCATGACTTTGCTTCTGGATGGTATGTTACAGCATATTCTTTAGCAGAATGAAGTTGCTTATCCCTCAGGTTCTCTCCTCAAAAATGTGGATCCATGAGCTTGGTGAAGAAATGTGCCTCAATCATAGCAATGTTAAATTGTTTCATTTATCAGCGTCACACTTTTTTTCTGTATTGAAAAAACCAAACTTCAGCTGGTTTATGATGGTACACTCACACTACACCTTACACAGGGAAACAAAGAGCTCTAAGGTTTTTGAGGTAGTCTTATGCATTGTGTTTCAAACTGACATTTCTCATTTCAGCACTTGTGCCTTGTTCAGTTGCACTTTGATTTCAGTTCATACCTTAGCAGTGATGTGTCAGTTGTTCAAATAGGACTTTGTACAGTCAGCCAAAGGAAATTTTGATCTTATTACCATCAGAAATAGGCTGAGAAATACCTTAAAATCTAACTTTATTTGGACCTTTATGAGTCTGAATATAACCTAGTACCCTACGTTCTAATAATGTAAAATATGCAATCCTAACAAATAAATCCAAAATCAGATAAGAAAGTCTAAATTAACAAATGTCAATACTGATGTATTAAACAATTGAAATAAATTCTAAATTTAATTCACTTAAAATCTGCCAATCTAGTAAAATAAATCAATATAAATAAAAAAGTTATTATTGTATGGTCTTTTCGTATTAATGTAAAAAAATAAAATTATGGATACATCATCTGGTTGGTGGAGCGAGAGATGTTCCATCATTTTGCTTGAATTTGGCAGCTGCAAAGTGAGTTTACCTGAAATACTTCACTACTTGCTTAATATGCTCTGTAATGCTGCAAGTCATGTGCAAGCAAATTGAGGAAATGAGCTGAGCAGAGCACCATATGTTATAATATCTTTGATGTGACCATAAACAAACTATGAAAAAGTAATTTATAGCCCTTTATGGGAAATTCGACACACTTAAATTTTAAGCTACATATGACCTATAAAATATCTATGTGCCTCCTTTTTTAATTGCAATCAATAAACTTCCTTCATTCTTACATGTGCAGTTCGATGCCAAATGTGCGTCAGGACGTCAGTACCAGTTGGCAAAATAAACGTTTCATTTTCTTCTTCACGTCTCATTAAGTTTGGTTTGTGCTGGGACAGCACCTCCCGTCTGAAGAGGACGTGCATCGGAAACTAGTGCCTATCTATTTTGTGCCCCCTGAACTTCCTGAACTAATTATGGTGCCCCGTGTTGGTGATGACGCCTCGCCGCTTCGTACAACTTCGGGTCTCCTTGGCAGTCTTCGTCGTCCCCTCCCTTCGGCCGACCCTCCTCCCATTCCCCTCCCTTCGGCCGACCCTCCCCCCTTCCCCTCCCCACTGCTGCCTGGCCTTCTGCAGTCATGTGTTGTACAACTCTTCGTTCTGCTCCCGACCAGCTAGGTTCTGCCCCTCCACTCTCTACCTCTATACTCTGCCGGCAAGCCTTGGTAAGTGCTATTTTGCGTTTGTGCTTTTGTATTATGATTAACTGATTCGCATGTTTGTTTCTTGTTCGGTTTAACTTTGTAACTTTTTCGTTTTTGCTGTTTCCGTTTTACTGCTTTTTCCTTCTTTGTAATTTCTTGCGCCATTCGGGCGTGGAGAGTGGAATGGAGTCGAGGCATTTTTCTCTGAATATTTGTTAATTAACTTTAAATAATTTACCTAGTCTGGGAGGACATTTTGGTTAAGGCCGTTGAACCCGCAATATGTTTTGTATCCTGAGAGCTATATTTTGTATACGGTTACTGTTACCTCCTATGTGCACATAAGCTTTAATAAACCGCCCGTTTTGATCTTATTCTGAATACGGTTTCTGTAGAGTTGAATCTCCCAGTGTGCTATCTTTTGTTTGAGTGTTGTATTATGTGTTCAGGCCTTGGTTTTGTGTAACTCCACTCTGGGGATAGCCCGTGTCGGTGAGACTTAACCTTGGTTAGGGTTCCAGTCTGGCTGTTCGTGCCCAGAAGGGCACAGGTTCAACTTCCAAATTGTATGGCAATGTTCCTGTGGGTAAATTTTGTTTCTATGAGCTGTTTCATTCTTGCAACTAGCCCAACCGTATCAACTTTACACACCTTACATTTTGCTCTTAAGGTTTTACTGTTAGACATCTTGTTGGGTCCTTCCTTCTACCAGTTGTACTCATGACGACACACATTTATCTCTTCCTTTTTTCTCATTTTCACACTGTACACACTACAATAAGTAAACAGAATGTACTGGCAGTGAAATGTTCAGTGTGTTCTAATTCATGGACAAACAGAAAGTTAACTACTTGAAACAGGCTGCACCCAAACAGATGCATGAGAAGTGAACTACATTCCCTTGCTCTGGCTCCATTTTATACCTGAGCTGACTAAGCAATTGCTCAAACTGCAGCTAGGAGAGAGCTAGGCATAGGGTGCAATTCAGAACAAGATTATTTTTTCTTATTTTAAATGAAAACATCAGCTTAATACAAAATTATAAACTCTCTTAAGAATACGGTAATATCTTACTGTAATTCATATTTCTTAATCAACAGTTCTTATCTGCAGTGATCCGGCTCCCTCTGGTTTTGGGTGTTATATCAGCTAGCTCGTAAGGGGCTGGTGTGAGCCTTGTATGGAGCGGGGCTTATGTTGCGTTCCCAAGGGAGTGTAGCCCCGTGGGTGGGCCTGCGTGTAACGTGTCTGACGACGTGCCAGAGGGAGACATCAACGTCCCTTTATAAATAGGGCGGGAGAGGTTTGAATCCACTCACCTCAGAATAACTGTCTCGATTACAGCTGCTTGCTCTCGGAGATGTTGCCCTTCGGTTTGAACAGATGTCGGTCCTCCCTTATAAGCTGGAGGATGCGTTTAGGTAGTAGCGTAGGGCTAAGAAGGGGCGGTGTAGCCCTCTGTATTTCCATCAGTATCTTACTGAAGCGTATTTGGCCGCGGGGGTACGGAGGTCTCTTAGTGCGAGCTAGATACTCCTGGTGTAGATCCTTGAGGGTGGACTCTGGCCCTGGTAGCGTTTGAAGCGAGGGGATCAGCCCCTGTGGAAGAGCCCCAGGCTTTTGGATGTGCCGCTTGTGCTCCTTGGCGGCCTGCTGACGTGGATTTTTTAAAGTCTACACCTCTTCTGGCGTGATATGGATAATCAGCTCGTTGACATAAGGCCAGGTTTGATGGATATATCACAGTTGTTAAGCTTAGAGAAATAACAAGAGCCTGTCTCTGTTCAGAGTTGGAGTGGCAGTTGGGCTTTTTAAATTCACACAATTTACATTTACTGGAATTCGGAGCACAGAATTACACTTATTTACAAGTCTGTGTTGCATACAATTTCCACCGATTTATCCCTTGAGCACATGGTGCGAAGTGAGTTATATACATAAGACAGGCGATACAATGTTCTGTTTAACCGTACCGCAATTTTCACGGATATATTTCTAGTATAATACTAGGTTACAATTACGTGATTAATTAAATGACATGTGCTGCACAAATTTTGTCACACTAAACGGATGGTTCACACTTGAGATGCACAGTACAGTTCAGGAGCCTCGGAAATACTGACTGTCCGTTCCCGACGGAAGTTAGATGTCTCGGCTGTCAGAGATTACACAGTACCTTAAGGGTGCGCTCAGAAATACAGGCGTGGCAAGGAAGAACGGGTCCCACTTTTATATCATGCACTCCTCCGGTAAGGCATAGGTAGAGGTAAGGAGTAGGAGGGCGGGCTTAGGCGGCCAATACCAGTCCGCAACCCTGGAGCATGGGGGTAAGGAGTAGGAGGGTGGACTTAGGCGGCCGATACCAGTCCGCATCCATAAGTAGAGGGAGGAGTGCCTAGATTGCTCTGTGGGAGCCGAGTCCTAGACTACTCTTTGCTATGGGCGAAAAGCACCTTTTATACCCATCCAAGGGGGTGGAAGTCCCGTTAAGCGGGTGGTCCAATGTGGCCGACCGGCTTGCTCGGTAGTCTGTTGCTGCAGGCCTACCACGCTTACAATTTGTGCTTCCCGCCTTCCGAACAAAAGATATAAAGAAGTTAGATGTTGCCGTAATAACTGTCAAAATTATAGCACAGAACATTGAACAATATTAGATAGTAATCATTAGATACATTTCCAACACATATTTACACTTCATTATATATTTGTATATATCTTGTAGGAAAGTTTATCAGGTCCTTGATTTCAGTGCCGGCCATGACGACGTTAGTAAACAAATAACCCGTGGCACTTGTGAGTCAGTGGATACTATTACTTGCATTTTCGTAAGTAAACAATATTAAATATTATTATGTGGATTCTCAGGACATACACAATATTCCGGTGGACACATAACGTATTGATTACAACAATTTACCTAGGCAGCAACACATGTTTAGAGGTTAGGTTAATTACACACAATTACTAGAAGGGAGGCGAGCTTTCGAAAATACCAGTGACGCTAGGGAAATGCGTCAGCAGTAATTGCTTGCATGTCTCTTACTGCAGTACTATTGTTAATCAATTAACCAACAGTTTTAGGCAACATACAGCCAACCTACAACATTAACCAGACTAACATAAATTATATTTATTTAAGGGGAGGAGGTTAAGCTTAACTTAACCAGGGTGCCAGACACCTAAACTCAGGGCCTGCCTTTGCATAAAAGTTAACAAATTTTTCCTGATTATACTTCACTCCTAGACATAAGAATAAGTGATAAAGTGCAATCCCAACTAAAATAATATTTATATGCTATTTTAAAACATTATGTAAACCAAGAAAAGGTAGGAAACAGCCAATAGGCTACTATATAATTACTAGAACATGTAGGCAGAGGTGCTCAAGTACTTACAGAACCAGTACTTGCAGGTGGGAGAACACAAAACACAGATGGACAACATAATTTTCGTGCAGTTGTGCGGGTGCGAAGGTTTGCTGGCCAGGCCGGTTTCCTCGGGTAGCGAGTGATTGCACACCACAGTATGGCGGACGGTATGTGGTGGTTGGTACCTAGCACGCCTAGTGGCCAAGGAACAAGCTAGGGTGTGGCGGGAAATTTGAATGTTATAGGATGTTGAGGCCTGGTGGTTGTCTGGATTTTGTGATATACTGATGGGCTAGTTCCCTTCGCCTCAGTTCTACTATTGTCTGAAGGTGGTAAGGCTCTCACCACTCTGGTGTTGTAACAGCATTAATAGAGAGTTTCTGGGAGGCTGCCTGTGCACAAAGGAATGTCTCATTGATTTTCTCAACAATGTGTACTCTCATAGTGCCCTGAAGTTTACCTAGAACAATTCAAACACACAGGCAATTTTTTTGGATGTTAAGCTAACTATACAAAATGGCAAAATTGAAACTATTGTGCACACCAAACCTACCAACCATTTTCAATACCTTCAATTCAACAGCTACCACCCCTTTTACTGCAAGAAATCACTTCCATACAGCCAAGCAACCTGAGCCGAGCACGTACGTTCAACTGAAGATGATCTGAATACACAGTATGATCAAATAGCCATAGTATTTATTGACAGAGGATACCCCAAACCCCTTGTTGACAGATTCAGCGAGCCATCTCTATCAAGAGATGAGACCCGAGACAGTAACACTGATATCTCTCTGGTAGTGCCTACCATGAAGACCTCAACAAACTAAAGACAATCTTCAACTGTGGCCACAAAATACTTTCTTATTCACCACTAACTCACAACCTGTTCTCCAAACTCCCGAGACTGGTTTTCAGACAACCTTCAAACCTCTGCAACAAACTGGTGCACCTCAAACTACCACCCAGTCCTATTTTCAGCACAGTCAATACACCCAGAGGTTCCCATCCCTGCAATAGCCCTTGCTGTAGCACCTGTGCAATACATCTGCCCTCCACATTCTTCCATAGCAGGCTCACCAGTCATACATACCCAATTCAAGGCAATTACAGCTGCAGGACAAAAACTTTATCTACCGACTACAGTGCACACATTGCGATGCTGAATACATTAATCTCATCACAAACACACTAAGATAGAGGATGAATGGCCACAGGGTTGATATTAAACAAGCAATAGTCAGTTCCAGTCTAAACCTTCAGGATGAACCAGTTGCTGCACAGGCAGACTCCCACAAACTCTCTTTTGATTACTGTTATAACACCAGAGTGAGAGCCTTACCACCTTCAGACAGTAGTGCAGAACTGAGGCGCTGGGAACTAGCCCATCAGTATATTAGGTACAAAATGCAGGCAGGCAGGTCTCAAAATCTGATAACTTTCAAATTTCCTGCCACACCCTAGCTTTTCCCACGTCCGCACCCAGTTACTCACAGTTGAATTACAAGCTGCTACTGGTCACAATGACTGGCTTGCCACAGGAAGCCGTTACTTGCATGTATTGCAATAACAGTTTCTGTGAGATAAGTAGAAATTATTACTGCTTCAAATGCCAGTTAGTTCTTAGTAGCAGTTATCTGAACTTCAGTGAGAAGAAAATAATTGTATAGTTTATCTCTATTAAAGATGCTAGTGAATTTTCTCTAAATTACTGAGGTATTCCACACATCACACGCCTACTTAAACTTGTTCTGTTCATCACCTTAAATTATTTATTCATTCATTTGTTTATTTATTCATATATTTTATATATTACTTTAATTGTTTATGTATTTTGTTTATTTAATTGTGCAGTAGGCTAAATCCAGACATTTGTGAAACAGACTTTGCACACAGCCTAGTGTTGGTGTGCAACATAGTGTGTTAACTTCATGTAGCTGTGTGTGTGTTTGTGCAGACTGTACACAGAGAGGCAGTACAAAGATGAGCTGCTGGTGACAACCGTCCCGGAGATCCAGAGGACCAACCTAGCCAACACTGTGCTGCTGCTCAAGTCTCTAGGTGTTCAGGACCTGTTGCAGTTCCACTTCATGGACCCACCACCCCAGGTGAGGGTTCATCACTGATGCTAGTAAACTGTGTACTTCATACACCACCTTTTCAAATCTGCCTTCAGAAAACCTACCTATAACAGCACATACTTTAACGTAAACCCAGAGCTTGGTAGCAATGTAGAATTATTCCATTTGTCACGTTCAGAAGGATGCTGGTTTAGTTCCTGATCTGGCCATCCTGATTTCAGGATTTATGATTTACTTGCATCATTCCACGCAAATGCTGGGGTACTTCCTTAACATCGGTCGTAGCTGACTCTTTGCCCCTTTCCTGCATGGGTGTAACATAGGGAGGGTTAGGGTGCATAACCCTCGCCCCTAGTAAATATTTTAGTCTCTGGAAATTATCTCTTCACATTACTATTGTATGTAAATAGCACTGGAAAGATATAAGAGAGAATTGTGCTTAAGCCCTCTTTACAATACAGTATTTGGCAGGGCTGTTTCCAGAGGGGGGGGAGCAAAGGGGGCAGGTGCCCCAGGCAGCAGTTTAAAGGGGCGGCAAATCCTGCAGGTTTGAGTTACTACGGCCCTTAAAAATTGTGGACAAATTGGAGGGGGTTGGCAAAAAGTACTTTTGGTCCCCTCCCCCCTCCTTCAATTGGAAAATCTGTATATCCGGCTCTGGTATTCAGCATGTTTATGGTTTACTGGCTGCCTTAGCCCTTTGATCAACTATAGTACCGTATTTGCCTGCATATAGGATGACCCTGCATATAAGAAGAGTCATATTTTTTAAAGGTACAAAATCGTGGGGGGGAAAGTAAATTACTAATTTTGAAATTCCCAACAGAAACATATTTTTTTTCATTTGCTAGAAACGTCAAAAATTTAGTTTAAATATTTTTTCAGTGCATTTATTACCGTCATATAAACATCATAGGAGACACACAAACTAATTACATTGGCTATTACTGCCCTCCAGGCACCTAAGAGCCAAGGAAATGCACGGCGGCGGCTGGCGACATCATCAGTTGATATAGTTGTGCTCGAAATGGCAACGCCGGACTGAGGCACGCCACGCGCTACATGGCAATGCCTGCTACAACAGGTGCTCGCAAGGTCATTGCATTCCTGTGCGCTGTTGTCGCCTGCCAGCCTAGCGCTAGACAGTAGACACATGAATGTTTGGTACGGTACCTAGATTCTTGTTTTCTCCACCCGAGAGTTGTGGGCTCGCGAGACAAAGGATCTAGGCATGCACTCGAGCTGCATCGATCGCTGCTTCGCTGCGAGGAAGTGTCCTTTGTTATGAATGACACTCATCAAAATTTTGTACCGTAAATGTTATTAAACGGGGCACTCGTTTTCATTTGTGACGAAAAACACAATTCCTTGAAACATCATACTGAACCACCACTCCCTTCAACGGCACACCCTCTGCCCGGGCTACAATCTGCCGGGAGCGAATGGCTCTTAACTCCAGAAACAATGTGGCAGAAAATCCCCTCCTCTGAGCCCCTCACAAGGTGTGGGAAAGGCGGATGCGGGCCATCGAAAGAATAAGCCACCACTTAACACGACTCCGTTGTTTACCTTTTATTAATCCTAACTTTGACTCATGATGGAATTCTCACATGTAATTAATTCCTTCACAATAAGTCCCCAATCTCACATAAAAATCTTTACATAGATACATTCATTGGGGAATAACCAATACATTCAATTTAACGGATCCCGGGCATAAATGAGTGCACACGCACCTGTTATTTAACTTCAAAAACATTCTAAAACACACTTTTAGTTAAATCAAAGCTAACTCTTTACAAAATACGATAATCTGACGAATACAATCGTGCACGAAGCCGATAAAAGCTTAAACCAAATACAAAGTTCCCCTAATTACACAGTTCAATTCTAAGGGGATTAACTTCGTCCAATCGTGCTGCTAAACTCATCTAAATACACTCTATAAAATTCAGTTATTTCCTGTGTGTTACTCCCACACAAAGCTCTTGCAATTTCAATATCACGAGGAAGGAAGGGAGCACTAATCAGGCCCTTCGGCTCATTCGAAAACATCGTTAAAACGGACTCTTCCACTTTTACAAACATACCTTGTCCAGTCCTCAACTCTGGTTACTTCCAATGTCAGCAAACCCCGAAGTCTTAAATCATGGTCTTAATGCACCATGGAAATTGCTGCCCCCGCGAGCAGAGAATCACATAAGACAGAACCAGGATCGACTCGGCTCCCGCAACCATGGGGCACGTCTTCAACTAACTCTGACGCTTGGCCGATACCACTCTCTCGCCCACGCACCGCCTGCCTCCCCACTCGAATCCCCCCCCCCCTCCACCTTCTTCCCTCTCCCTGCCTCCACGCGCATGCGCCGGAGTTCTACCAACATGTGGGTAAGGAGCAAAGAGAGGAGTCGGCACGCCGAAATGGAAACAAGGGATTGACTTAAGCAGGAAGAGAACAGACTCGAAAAAGGAAAACTTACAAACCAAACTTTTAATCAAAATAAAGTCAGTTAAATAAATGATAATAATCGAAGCAATATACACATACAAAAACAAAAGAGAGTGGCTCAATACGACTCCACAGCTTACAGCTTAGCTTTCAAACAATTTTTAGGTTACCAAAAATTTTTCACCTTCATATAAGATGAGTAGCAATTTTTGAAGGCCAAAAATTTGTAAAAAATGTGTCTTATATGCTGGAAAATACTGTAATCTTGCTTTCATTTTATTGTTATACTCTACGTACCTATCTGCTTTAAACCTGTAACACTGATGGTAGAATTTGCTGATGTCTATAAGTTAAAAAAAATTACACCTTATTAAAAAAATGTTAAAAAACCTCACTACATAAAATTTTATTCTATGCTTTTGTTTATACTTATAGTATCTTTGGCACAAACATCACTTGCGTTGGCATGCTTCTTCCTATTTTCGTATATATTCCTCTAAAATATTAACACTTTGATGTTAAATAAAGTGTGAAGTTTTCCTGTCTTTTAAGTCAGGATCTTGACATTCCAAACTTACCTTGGGCACTCTTTTATATGTGTATACACTTGAAAACTGCATTAACACCTCTAAAGTATGTGTTTATAAGCCAAAAAAATGGCAATGTTCAATTATTTTCCAACTAAAGATCTCAATACTTCTTACAGTTTATGTCATGTGTTATATCTATACCCTATCTGTAACCAACCTGTCTCTTGCTGGAAATCATAGAAATTTATCGTTATTAGAATGTTGTATAGTACGTATCATATTGATTGTTTCACATTGAGCCACCATGAGGACCTTGCATATTGATGTGCCACAGGAACCTGGTTAATTAATCATTCACATGAACCTTACTTACTGATCTGCTACAGGAAACTTACCTTATGATCTACCACTGGGAACTTAACCTACTGATCTGCCACAGGTACCTTACTTTTTTTTCCTTACTTGAACCTTACTTACCAGTATACCACTAGTTTCTTACTTATAACACCCACAAAAACCTTTCTAACTGAATTTGCACAGAATAATTACTTATTGATCTGCCACAGATATCTTTTTATTTTACCTACCACAGGAACCTTATTAATCTGCCACAGAAACCTTACTTACTGATCTGCTACATGCCCTTTATCATATTGTTGTCCTACAGGAACCGCGCATACTGATCTTCCACATGAACCTTACGTACTGAACTCCTACAGAATACTTTCTTATTGTTTTCCTGCTGTATGTAATCTTATTTACTGGTCTCTCACAAGATAATTAACTTATTCCACAGGAACCTTACTTGCTGAATTTACACAGGAGACTTTTTTATTGATCTGCCACAGGAACTGTTAAGAAAAAAATAAATACATAATGTGCAGTCATTTGGCATGATTCACTGTATAGTCAACTGGCCTACTCTAATCGACACAATTAAACAAACTTGATTGACTACAGACAAGCATCTGCCAGTACTCTGGTGTCCAATACAACTGGCCTGATCATAGAGGTTACAATATACAAAAACTAGCATCAGTGCATGCATACTATCAAAACAAAATTTTCTCCAAGCTACATAATTAATATTTTCTCCAACAGGACCCTTACATACTCATCTGCCGCAGAAACCTTAGTTATTGATCTATCACAGAAAACCTTACTTACCTGTGTTGCTTTTGGATCTGTCACAGAAACTTTACGTATTTACATTGCATTGGAACCTTTTTTATTGATCTCCCACAGAAACCTTACTTCAGGATATTTCACCTCTTACTTACATATTTTACTTCGTCTCTCACAGGAACCCTACTTACCTACTTAATTATGTCTTACAGGAAAATTATTTGTTGATCTGCCACAGTAACCTTATTTATGATCATCTACAGGAACCTTACTTACTGACTTTGCACAGGAGACATACTTAGGTATGTATTTGTCTGTCATGGGTACCTTACTTATTTTGCCACAGAAACTTAACTTAACTAATCTGTCACTGGTACCTTATTTTACACAGAAACCTTACTTATTGATCTACTTCAGAAACCATACTTATTGGTCTGCTACTGAATCCTTACTTATTAATCGACCTCGGAAACCTTACTTAGTGTTACAGAAACCTTATACATTGATCTACAACGGTAACCTTTCTTATTTCACTTTTTTATCTACCACAGAAACCTTACTTATTGGTCTACCACAGAAACCTTTCTTGTTGGTGTATTAAAGGAATATATCTTACTGTTCCGTGACAGGAACAGTACTTACTGCTTTACTGTTGACAGTGAGATTATTTGTATTAGCTAAATTTTAGGGATGAGATTTTCAATCCTTCGATTCCTTGATTCCCCTGATTCTGGCTGGTATCGAAAGAATCAATAATCAAGGAAAAATTGCACTTTTTTAAATAATGATTCTCTCTATCTTCTCATTTATTTATTTTGATAAGGTACTTCTGTTGGGATAGGTATATTTATTTTATTGATTAAGTAGGGTATTTAAGTTTTACATCTTTCACGAGACAATATTTTTGTGATTCTGAGACCACAGCAACTTAAATTGCTGTACATATTTCCTAAGACACTAACCGTGAAGGAACATTACAATCTGTTATGACAATAACAATAAACTGGCGCAAAAAGTTTTTTTTTTTTAACGTCAGCATTTCAGTTGCAATTTGCAACAACAGTTTCAGACTGTGTTAAATAAAAAACAAATTTACTGGTCGGTTCGTAAATCCCAGAAACGTTCTGCTCTTAATGGCTAACCTTGATAACTCATTGCTTCAATAAATAAATCACTTTCGTCACCCACTGATACAGTAAATGTACTAAGAATTACTCACAAATTCATTAAATTAACGTTAAAATTAATCAATTTTTTAATTTGTGTAACGTGATATGTTTTGTACTCACACGTTAAAAAATCACGTGGTACCAAGAGACTAAAGCAAAGTGCGCGTAAAATAAAAATATTGCACTCGTGTGAATGCAGTAATAAAATTTATGTTCAACAAAATACGTTATGAATACGACAAAATTGATTAGGTTTAGCTGCCAAGTTAACATTCCTTTGTAAGAGAACACTTGCATGGCGCTTGAATAACATAAAAAAATACTAACAGCTCGGCAGCACGTTGTTCAATGTTGGGATGGAAAGTTTCACACGGTAATCACAATCCAGTAATCAGTTACTGTAATTTCTTAAAATGTTTTTGAATGTTGCAACGTTAATAAATGTACATATTCACAAAGAAACTGTAAGTTCGCTTAGAAAAAGCGAGTGCTGAACAGCTGACGTGCTGGTGGCGGCCGGCTCGGTGGACTAGCACAACAGCATTGCGAGAGCCAACAATTTCGGAGTTGCCACATCATCTACATGACAGATATATAGGAGCTAAGTAGATATTCTTGATTGATCATCAGTGGTTAGCCAGGTTGCGATTGAATTTCTCCCATCAATAAACTGGGTTCACTTTTTGGGCGCAAGTATATTTCACTCGAACAACTATTTAAACAACTCTAGTTGAAGTTTCACTCTCCTCCAGAATATTCTCGTGAATTTTTATAACCGCTTATACACTGCGCCTAGTCACGTACGCCTGTATCCATATTTGGGTTGTACATAGTGTATTATAGTGATAATAATGTTACGATGCAACAACAATTTTAATTTGGTGCCAGCTGATCTGTGTTCAAAAAAAGACAGTCTCTGTTCAACATGCCGGCCGGCAACAGGTTCGGTAGTCGGTAATGAGCTACAAATGTTTCATCTACGAAACATTTGGGCCTCCGGGCCAGATCAACTACGAAACGAAAGCCTTTCACTTGTATGCCTTTCGTGCATGTTTGTTCCGGTATTCTACATCACGTTTGTTTGTTAAACTATGCTTCGCCATACCATCACGCCCATGCGCCAGCTCGCAGTACGTAATTTCGTTGCTTGTAAACGTTATCACATATGGAATATGAAAAACTGTTGTGAGAGCATATTAAGTAGTTATTAGTTAGCATTATAAACATTGTTTTCCTTTCTTTGTCTTGTGGCCATTGTTCGTTGATTACGACATGACGATCAGATGAATTGCCTTTCGAGGGTTTTGTTTTTGTTTCGAAACAGCACAGCCATACCAACCGGTATGTTGATGCGCTTGCGCTATGTCTCAAGTGCACGGAAAATTGTTTGCGCCGTGCCACAGACTTGGCAAAATTTGTTGTAATGGACATAACGAAGAAATCAGTGTTCATAGCTACATGTGATTTAAGTCAAGTATGTCAAGGTTACGAGGTGGATCACCTGAAGTATGCTCGTGCTCACAAGAAGCATCAAACCTTCGACACAGCGCAGCATCTCTCTTGCCTCAACATGTTTGATGACACGTATTTTGAAGTGATTGCTGTTTGGGACGCATTAGAGCAAGATTTGAAGACTTCAGCCGATATTTTGTGATTACGCGGAAGTGCAAAATAGACTTGTTTGTAGTAGACATGAAGTTCAAACGTTGTTGACTAGTTTGGCGAATTCTAGGTTATTTTCCAAGCTGAACTGTAGCTGGATTATTTGTGTTAGCTGAGCTGTTTGCTCAATTTATGCACACAATAAATGTTATATTGCTGGAGCATTGAACGATTCATGGTTCGCCCTTCTAGTCCTGCTGTTAGTTGTGTACATATGCAAAGTTAATTATGCCCTTCACTTACTAAGAAGGTATGCGCTTTATGACTGCATGTGTACAATTGACATGTACTCGTGTAAGAAGTTGAATGTGTATGTGATTGTTTCGGGTAGGGGTGTGAGAATATTCGAAAATGCGAATACGTAGTTGCGAATGGCATTTTGAAAAAACTATTCTCATTCGAAGTTCAAATACCGTAGTTACAAAATGTGAATAGTCACGCTCACAAATATTAAGTTTTATTATTATTATTATTATTATTATTATTATTATTATTATTAAAATCAGACATGTTTTTAGCTCATCTCAAGCATGAACAAAGTTTTACAGTGCATACTTTTGATACATAAAATGACAAACGAAACTGGAAAATAACGCACCTTACAAACTTGACGACGTCCACACCGACAGCATCTTGATCGACATTGCGAATGCGATTGTACGCACCACACCACGGTCACGTGGCGCTTCAATGCAAATAATCATGAAAAAAACGAGAGGAGCATTAATTTTTGTAAATTGTCTGCTATGTTTGAACAGTAAAATATTGTTTCCCCTGAAAATTTACTTTAATTTTGAATTTTACCACAGTAAATTTCTGCTTGCTATGTTGGCTATACTGTACATCTTTTGTTGTGTCGATGAAGTACGTACACATAACCATGATTGTTGCTAACAAAACGACACAGAAGAGTGTTATGTTAAAGGAGTGTTATGTTAAAACAAAAACGTGGACATCATCACTCGTCATGACGTATTTTTAAATTGAAATCGCATTGGTTTATTTATTAAAGTGTTCATTGTGCCTACTCACAAACCTCCATATTATGAACTTGAAAATTATTAAAAGTTTTGTAAATGGAAGGTTTATTGTATTGTGTCATTTTAGGCCTACTGTGATCCGTATGCTACTGTCTCAGCCTTGTCGCCAGTGTAATATGCATATTTTCGTTGTCAGATTTACCGTACCAAAGTAGTTTAATGGCAAGACACGATGAAAAATGTGTTCGTAGAGAGCGATGTTGATATTTCAAAGGGAAAATCCCGATTTTTCTGAAATTTGCGATTCTTGAGGGGAAGAACTTGTTCATGTACTTAGATATATTTCCGTGGTGTGCGATTACTAGGGGTGGATTTCTTTACTTAGTGGTGAGTTTTTTGAAATTTTTACAGATCTGTTATATAATTAAAATTGTTCCTTAGTTACCATCAATCATATGATGGAAAGTGAAAGTAACGGAGAAACAAGTTCTCAAAAGAGTAGTGAAATCTGGAGTTTCTTTAAAACAAATAAGCAAATGGCAGAATGTAATACATGTCATTTGGTTTTGAAAACTCCTACAGGTATGTTTTTAACATATATGTTAAATAACTGTTTTGTCCAAGTTTTGAGTTTCTTGCAAGATAAGCAAGTGAATATAGGTACTTATGCTTGCACAGCATAGTCAATTTGGTCTTAAATAGATTAGCATTTTAACTTATTCATGTTCCTCAGTGGGGTATATACTTAGCCCTACTTATATTCACGTTCCTCAGTGGGGTATATACTTAGCCCTACTTATATTCACGTTCCTCAGTGGGGTATATACTTAGCCCTACTTATATTCACGTTCCTCAGTGGGGTATATACTTAGCTCTACTTATATTCAAGTTCCTCAGTGGGGTATATACTTAGCCCTACTTACTGTTCTGGCCAACATTCATTATAAATGATGACTGTGAAATTAGATTAGTCCAAGCACCTTTTTTTTTTTTTTTGGAGTGAGAGAGAAAAGAGTTTTTTTTATAGTCTTTGGAGTGCCAGGGTAAGTATTTATTACCAACTATTCATATTCAAAACTATTCACATTGTATTCGAAAATTGTAATATTCGACCACAAAAATCCACTATTCGCACACCCCTAGTTTTGGGTCAGCAACTATGGTCCCGTAATGAGTATAGGATGTTGGGCATATAGTAGCTGAATTATATTGTGTTGAGTTAACTATCGTGTGGAAGAGATTTTAATTTCTTCACTTTTTTTTTCTGCTGTGCTGCGTATTACATCAGTACTCTGCTTGCTGCGTCAAGTGGGTCGCTTTGTTGTTGTGGTGGAGTTGAATATTCAGTTCGTGAGGACAAGTTGTATGTTAGTAAGAACTGTGACGTCCTACAGCTGCTATCCAGGCATGGTCTGTGTCTTGCATTTCTTCTGCGTAGCACTGAGAGTTATATTTGTTCTCACAGAAACATACTTATTTAAACACGTCACCATTAATTGTAATGTTTGAAATATATTGTGGGTACTATTGTGCAGTTTTCAGTATAGATGTTATGGTGAAATATAAATTTGCAGTGACATTCTAAACAATTTACCGTAGCTGTTGCTTGCCAACTTTAGCTCAATTGAAATGACATTGTAAACTTAACAAACTGTTTGGCTCAAAGAGTATGTATTTGCTTAGTTAATAGTTTGGTTTCTCTATTTGCATGTCATTTATTATTCATCTTGGAAGTAATTGTCAAATTGTGTTGTGTATGTAGTGATTTTTCAAAGGATTTGAATGGAACTGTTCTGTGACATTATCAGAATAGAACACTTTGTTGCGCGAGCAATTTGAGCACTGGATGGTGTTGTATACTTTGTAGATGTAGCATGTTTTTTATAAATAATAATCCTATATATAGGTGATTCGGAATAAAGTGAACACTCAAAAGAGCCCTGATTAATTTCTATTTTCTGCCAGTTTATATCTTTCCGCTGCATGTAAACATCAACATTGCCACGTGCTTTTATTTACGCAGGATCGTCCAATGTTTACAACTACATTAAACTTCTCCGATACATTTTAGCTACAATATTTACTCATTAAATGAACGGGGCTGAATATAAAATATAGTAAAAAGTAACCTTAGTTATAAATACTTGCGCGTTAATGTCTCATAACGCTGGTTTCTCTCCATCGACTAATTTATACAACATGCACTATTGCCGTTACGAATCTCGTAAATGCTGGCATATTTTATTTGAATTTGTAACTTAAAACCGCCACTAAAAACAGACATGACACACGCAATTCAAGAATTCAAGTTTCGTTCAGTTCTACTGCCACGAACAACGACGCACCACTTCAGAAACAATAAATAACGTATTTTCTTAATATGTGAAATAAAAAGTATGTTGTTTCTAGGCTGGCAAACGTAAAACATAATTTACAAAATACCGATGGTTTCACATAGTTTGGCAATAATACTCATAGTAATTTCCAATACTTTTGAATCTGTATATACGCACAACGGACAAACACACGCAGAGA
>PNEQ01004685.1:0-38273 GCA_003012365.1 Medauroidea extradentata
CCATCTATGGGCGACTTCCGCCGAGACAGCGAGAGCGCTGGACCCGGCCATCTTCGTTTTTAGCTAGCTGGATGTCGAAGTGAGAGGTTGTGCGGGACGAGTGCCCGTGGAAACACGTGGCGAGGATGAGATAGATTGAGGCTAGCAAGCAAACTTCTTTTTGGGTAACGTGAGCCATCGTGCTGCGCAAGTAATTTATTTTTTTGTACCGAATATTATTTAAATTCAAGTTTTGCAGTTTTAACGAAGTTGAGGTGAAAGCCCACCGCGCCGGTGTTGTATTGGAGATTGTAAGTGTGTAAAACGTATCCGATGGTTGAGTAAACATCTTGCCTCCAAAGTCTGATTTCGCTATTTATTTAGTGCAGTTATCCTTGTGCCAGCAGGGCTGCATAAATATTTGGTAAGTTTTCCCGTTCTTGCCGTCTCGAGCCCACGACGAAGAGAGAAGACTTGTGTATCTACCGCTGAACTGAGCCAGCTAGCCGAGCGAACCAATAAGCGAACCCCAGGGAGATTAGTGGTAGATAGGTATTAAGTGTGGCACCACAACAGATTCATGCAAAGTTAATGCAGATTGGCATCATCATCCAATGCTGTAGCCAGCCTGTGACCGGCTCAGCCTGGTAAAACGCCTTCATCGTCCTCTGTCCCTCCTTCACCTGTTCCTCCCATATCATCCTTGGTCGTCTCTTAGATCTTCCTCCAATGTACTTCAATTTCAGCATTTTCCTCAGCAACCTGTTACTGCCCATTCTGTTTACATGCCCTTACCACCTCATTTGTGCATCTATCTGGGAGGTAAATTTCCAAATTTGAAAAGTATTATAAAGATTTTTTGAAAAATGTGGTAAAAGGTAAGTAGTGTGAACACATCCTTTTCATGCACATGTATGACTTTCTGTGTTTTGAATGTGCTGAAAACCACGACAACTTAATGTACTAAAATTCAGTACTGTACGTACCCGTTATACTGTGGATTTGGAGTTGGTTAAATCCCTGGCATTGTATGTCCCCAGCTTGAATAAATAAAGGACTGGTTGTATCCAGTATACAACTGTTCAAAATAATAGGTATCTTCGAACACCAGCATTATAATATGGTTCTTGAGTACATAGTACTGTATGTTATGTAATTTATGCTAAATAAATGAAAGGAAGTTAACTCTTTGGGAGGAATGGGGGTGGTTCAGGTAAGGTCGCCGGTTCACATTTAGTTCGAAATCCTGAAAGGAAGAAGATATCAATCATAAAACCATCACATAGAAGTGTTAAAAATTATTTAAAATATTGTAAAAACTTATATGTGATAGTTTTACTATATATCTGTCATTTCAGGTTTCAGGATTTAAAAAATTCATTGTAAATAGGGACCCATGGCCTTAATTACTAATCCAGTCATCCTGATACATTCCAGGTGAATACTGTGATGTTTTTTCACTACTGGCGACAGCTACAACTTTCTTATTTCCTGATGATTCAGACTCTGATTTTGTCTGTAGCAATCTTGTTAATGTCGAAACATTGGCCACTACCATCATAATTTTGTTATTTAATGGAAATGATACCATAGCTTGTTAACAATACGTACTTTTAACCCTTCTTTTAAAATAAAATGTGGTAAAGAAGCATGTAAACACAAATAATGCTGGTCATTGCAGTTAGAATCTTAGAGTAATAATCTTGCTTACATTTTGATTAGTGTAAGAAACAAGATATTCATCTGTAAGTATTTAATTCTGACATATACCACGAAGCTTTTTATTTTAAATTAACATTTGTTTTGAATTTATTTACCTGTAAAGAATAAGAAATATATTTTGGAGTAATGTTCTTTAATTATATTTCACATCCTTTTCATTTTACGTATATATTTTCTAAGCATAATTAGCTTTCTTTTACCATCTTAATCATTGACCTATCCCAGGTTCTTAAGGTCGCCGCATGGGTGGATTCATTTTGCACATTCGAGGTCTAGCAGTGAGGAAATGGTAAGGATGAAACAGCACAGGCATCATGCCTCACCCTAGCCTCAACATGCAAGTCATTGAACTGACATGCAGTCTTCTCGTCAACAAGTAGTCTTTATTAGACATTTAGCGGTGACCTTATCTTTTGTTATGATGTAATATTAAAGATAAAGAGGTGTATTGTACATGCCTATACCTTTCAAAAATTCTGCACTAACATTCTAATATGGACTGCAAACACACACATTTTTTGCCATTTTCTGCCACTAGAAAATATACTTTAAAGAGTAGTGATGAACCTGAAATGGGTTTACGTGTGTGTAACAATGTTTCAGTGCTATTCCTAAGCACACACTACACATTCAATGAGCAGTTCTCGAAAAATTATGTAACAGCTCAAGCTCTGCACACCCTTCTGCAGCCTGAGCAGGTGACCACCTTAAATGCATTTCCTTCAGTAAGTTAGTTTGCTCCATTTTTGCACAATTAGTCAATTGAATATTTAGGTCTTCATTATTTTTTTCTCACAAGTTTCATGCTTTGTTTGTTGTAGGCATATTTTATTTCTATTTTATTGTTTTTTTTTTTTTTTCTCAGAATGTTTGCTCTGCCTTTCATATCTACAATACAGCTCTCTTCTTGTACTCTTGCTATCATTAGTTGAGTGGAGTAGAGAATTTAGATTCAGTGTTTAACAGCAAGAGCTTGAGCTGTGATGCACCTCACCGTAATTTCTAAAATTGCCTAATCAATGTAATGAATAATCAAGAATTTTGTAATAAGCCCTATTATGTTGGATGTCATTTTAGCTGGAGGAACACCAAGGAGCAGAATATGACAGCAATAATGACATAAATTGAAGCATTTTAATTATAATTTCAAAGCTTGTAGTAATGAGTCGTCTGACTGACCAGTGTCAGCTGCGAGCTTTGCATTCTCTTGCCACACATGGTCCGAAGAAGCAAAGGACGACTTCTTGCCCTCTTCTCGTCCTCTCTCCCACTCTGTCTTGTTCATCCTCCATACTTTTCTGGCTGGCCACCAATTTGAATACTGTATAAGGATAATTGGTTACCTAGTATACTTAATAGTAGCTGAAGAAGCTGTGTTAAAGTAAAACTTATGTTTTGTGGTGATGTGCACATTTAAGTACTACATAATATATTTGAATGTACACAAAGTCAGACTCTCACATTACATTGGCTATATAGCACCATCTTGTAATTGGCTGATAGGTGCCCCTACATGCCCTGTGAAGGAGGTGAAAGGCAACTCCCAGGCTGTTGTCGAGCATGCATTTTTGGGGAGGCGCAATAATGGCGGCAAAATGAGATTCTGTTATCACCAGTAGAATGGATCACTTAGTTAATGCAGCTGTACCACTAGCAATTAATTTGTCATTTAACAAATCACACCACAGTTAATATAGAGATTTGTCGTCTCACATCATTCTACCACATTTGTCATCCGCACCCAAAGTGTGTGTCTCTGTCAGTACTAGTTGTGAAGACTGACTGTCTACTGTTTTTATTTGGCTAGCTGGGTACATTATCCTCCACCGGTGATGTAACTTTTTTTGTTGTAAACCCAGGGCTTTGTAACCAAAGGGACATACTAACACGTTTGGTATCAATTTAAGAGCATTTGAAACCCAAGCGTGATCTCGTGTTTGCAAACTAAAATATGGTGAACTAATAGGTTATTATCACAACATCTGATATTGCAATTGTAAATTCTAAGTGTACATGAAAAGACATAATTAATCTTGACCTCTACCAGCTGGTCAATTTACATCACAGCGAGGAGGTGACAGAGCACAACAGACTGCTGCACCTTTAGAGGCTTCAGATATGATTCTTCATATCACAATGATGTGGCAAGGTGGATAGAGCCACGATTTGACGTGCCTGATGGTAACGGGGGTCCCTTAGAGCGCAGAATGGCACATCAAGACATCATCATACCCATTTGGGTAGTCAAACTCATCTAAGGAATTGTCAGGATCAGCAGCAAGGATAACATAAAACAGATGCTTTAAAAATGCTCTGACGACAGGATAGTTAACTAAAAAACACGGGTAGCATTAAAAAAATGTTTGCAGGGAATGAACCAAAGAGGCAAGAATCCGAAACAAACTGATGTGTTCATATGAGATGGGAATCTGACAGACAAATGCAGATGACATCTACTACAGTTCAAGAGGAAGCTATGACCGAGAATTTACGTATTGCAAAACACACACGCAAATGTACAGTCAGAGAAATTTTTGCACATACACTATAACTTGGGAGACTACGTAATTACAATGGAGGCATAATTAATATCTGAATCAGCCTCCTACTTGCAGCACAAACAAATTGACAGATGGGCAGTAATATGCAATGCACAATATCAACGGGTCATTGTACTCCTGAGTTTAAGACGGTCGTAGTATCATAAGAATCAAAGGTGAAGCCGGTCAATGTCTTCTACCCTTACAGGCACAGGGTAAGGGGTATAATTGTTTGCTCAGGGCAAAAAATGTGTACCACAGATACAAGGCAAAAGGAAACAGTATGTACGCCCACCGTTTCAAAATACTGCCACGTCGCACTCACACACACCCCTAACAATACGTAGAAATGCAGGGAAAAAGTGTAAACACAACACAGAGGCAATTAGCTGGTCGAATGTGCACCAAAAAAGAAAGGGTTGAAATACCTAAGGAAAGTGTGCTGACCCTAGTAAGTGGAATTAATAGTGCAGACAATGCCTTCGCTTAAAGAGGCCCTTCCAGTGTTTCAGGCACATGTATGCAACCAGCATTAATCCCATATGATTCAAGGCTAATTTTACCTTCGCTATAGCAATAAGAATATTACACATATCAGCATAATCTTCGCGTTTCATAAGACACACAGTCGTTCTAATTTTCGCTGAGTTCGCCGAAGTTAAGTATAAAAAATAGTAGACTAAACATTTTACAAACTTTTTTTTTTTTGTATTAGGTTTATAATCTAACCGTTTGTTATACTGATTTTGCAGAACGCAGCGAAAATAAGAACGACTGTCTTTCATAAAGCATGAAGAAAATGCTGATATGTGTAATACTCTCACTGCTATAGCGAAGGCAATATTTACCTTGATTTATATTGTGTTAATGTGGGTTGCATACATGCGCCTGAAACACTGGAACGGCCTCTTTAGGGGGTGACATATCAGACTCGCATTCTGGAGAACCTGCATTCAGTACCCAGCTCCGGCCATCCTAATTTCTGTTTTGTGGTTTTCTAAAAAAAATTGTAGCAAGAAATATGCATAGTCTTGTTCTCACACACATGAAACTGTTCACACCACAGATTAATATACCATCTCTTACGAACTGTAAACATTAAGGAACACTAATACATATATAGTGTCTTGTGAAATCAAGGTTTGACAGTACCGTTAGCCGACTCAACGACATTTAGGGTAGGATAATATATTTTGTTATGGTTTTCTGTAAGATCAACATGTAAACTAATCAGAATATATAGTTTAAACCAGGGGTGGCCAACCGTTTTGAAGCTATGGGCCATAAGTTAAACCAAATCATGTCACAGGCCACTATAAAAAACTTTCACGTCTACTGCTATTTATGAGCTGAACACTAACGTACTGTTTTATAGTAGTATAACATAATTGTCTCTACAGTATTTAGATAAGGAGCGTTGCAAAATATGAAATAATTATTTAAATATTTTTGCTGTCAGTGTACGTGACTGTGGCGAGCTGTTTAAAATGCAGTGGCTGGTCATAGTTTGGCCTGCAGGCATAGGGTTGGCCGTCTGGTCTAAACTGACTATCTCTAGGCATCTTGAATAATTAAAACAAACAGCAGCATAAAAAGCATTAAAATATATTATAGAGAACTCCCAAGAAAATGTAAATGCAATGGAACCCCTATGAGTATTGCAGTGGCGTATCGTGGTTGTGTTCCAAGGCATGCATGCAATATAAGCTCAGACTATACACTTTAAGCAGGTGGACTCATTTTGCCTACCGGTCATATCCAATAAACATGTGTTGTGTAGACTGAGATGTATTTCTGGACAATACGTTCCTTGCCTCTTATATGCTGCTGGAAGAAACTGGCTCCTACAAGACTAACGGTCCCACAAACTCGGTGTTGAGTATAGTCATTGCTTATCAAAGCATGCCTTGGAACATGACCACGATATGCCACTGGAGTATAGTCTATAAAGGAAAACTTATTATAATGAAAGCTTTTTAATGTACCTTCAAACACTTAATATAATCCAATGTAAATAAAACTGTTTATAATGAATATTTCCTCAAAAATGGCACACCTATGATATGTTAACTCAAAATTTGTAAGGGTAAAATGTGTACATACTGTACTAATTTTGAACAGCTGCATTTGCCATGGCAAAAATTGCCATTGTAAACATCTGAAGGATTTTTTGGTAACTTTACCTAGTTAATTATTAACTGCTTATTGGTCTATTTATGAAGTTTTAATGCAGTAATTTTGTACAATGGCACACTCCAGGGGCACACAATGTTTTGATTGAAAGATGAACATCTTATAACTTAATACAGTTTTTTTCCTGTTTATTGTTCATAGTCTTAAATTGTGAATCCTGAGTGTCTGCATGCCTTCCACTTTGTTATATTAATGTTACTAACACCTGAAGAAACTAGTTTGGTAGAAGAATGCTTATAAATGTACAAGGTTTTGTTAGCTTTGGATCTAATGGAAAAATGCTTCGAAAGTTGGGATAAGGAGATTTACAAGACACACATGACTTAGAAGTAATATTAACATAACTTTATGAATTTATATTAGTAGATTTATTTGAAGCATTTTGTTTAAAGCCTTGGTAGAGGTACAGAGGGGAAGGGAAGTTAAGAGTCAGCCAGGGCCTGATTGAACCTCAATCTTCCTTAATGCAAGGCAAATGTTTTAACTACTCAACCTCGCTAGATAAGTTGTAGAAGTGGAAGTGCACAAATTACTGCTGACTTTGACAGTTCACTTAGCTACAAACTTTATATTTATCAAGAGGGATGATGCTACAGTACATATTTTCTTACAAAATTAAATGACTTTGTTGTTTTTACGGTATCAAATATTATCTTGCTAAGTTTCACTATATCATCAATTTTAGAAATTTTATAAAACTATAAAAATGTGTTGTTTTATGTTATTATGTTACCAGAACTTTGCTTGTATATATTATTAAGAGCAGATACCTCTTTGTACGCCAGATACAGTCAGTCATCAAGCATTAGAATGACAAATATAGTAATTTTGTTAACTCTGCAGAAGGATAAGAAGCTATAGCTGTCCACGTGAAAAAGCAGTCTCAAGTTTGTCCCTGCCATTAAAAGGACTGTGCACTTAGCCGTTGGACAGTGTTGTGAAGTGTCACGTGAATATTTTTTTATGCGAAACCGCCAAACTTATTCTTATTGTTATCTATGAAAAGAACACCCACTTGAAACTACGTATGCCACTTTTTGCAAATTCAGTATGCTTGTTAGTAACATGCTTTTGGGCCTCTGGAAATGGCTAAAAACTACTTTTTTCAGACTTCTGTAACTCTGAAAATACGACCTGAATCCATAAATTGCAAAATGAGGTGCGTGCATTGGTCTTTACTTCATACTATGCAAAAATAAAATTTTAGGGTCACTGCTTAACGTCCCATAGGAATAGAGTTCTATGAAAACATTGAACGCCAGTTTAGCGCGCTGTGAACAGAGACCACGTGCCTATCGTCGAGAGTGGTACTATGGCTCTTATCGCTCAGCTGTTCCCGCATGTCAAACACAGAAATTTCAAACCAGTACACAGTACTCTTAACAGCAAATTCACCTGGGCCTTATTTATAGTCACCACATAGAGTAAGTTAGTTTTATTCTTAATTAGTTACATAATAATAATACAATACGGTGCACAAGTACTTACGTAGCAGTACTCGTTGATAGAACACACACAAGACAGGACAAACACATTTTTCGCAGAAGCGTGGAGGCTAGCGACATTTCGCTGGTCAGGTCGGCTTCTTCAGGAGGTGAGTGGAGGCACACTGACTATTGTTCAGCGGAGGTTGGTAATCAGTGCACCTAGCGGCCAGAGGACACACTAAGTGTGGCTGGAAGTTTGAAAGTGGGAAGAGAGGTTATCTGATGTTGAGACCCAGGTGCTCTGATTACCCTTACAGTTTAAATTTCAAAAAATCCTGAAATTGGCTTAAATGCATTTTTATGTGTATCCTATTAAAGTAAAAATCACAATGATACGCCATCGGGTTCTAACTCTATCGACGTTTCTTCGGAAATACATTTCACCTCTTTAGAGGTAGAATATCAAAAATTCCCTTCTTAGTGATCGCCTACAACCCAAGGGGAAACCACACAAAAAATGTCACTATTCTAGGTCCAGCAATTTAGGCTACAGTTTGGTATGTCAGTCATTGTTCTCTTTATATATATATATATAGAGATAACTTAGAATGTAGCCTGTGGCATCTAATTTCAGGGTGATTGATTTTGTTTCAGCAAGTCTACTAATTTTTCTGGATAAATGAATGCAACTCTAACATTCAAATATTCTTGACACGCCATTACGGGAAAACTATGGAATGGAAGCAAAAAATTGACCATAAGAAGAAAACTTAGTTACTAGTAACATCTAAAAAACTAACATTTCATACAAATATAAAATTATTAATTTCACACTTGCCTATGCCCATCTATTGGACAAAAAATAAATTTGGCACCCAAACAGTTTTTTTGTGCTCAAAGTCTTGATAGAACTATTAGCAGTGAACAATTAATAGTCTAACTTTGCAGCGGAAAGAGACTGTCTTACCAGCACATTTTGTTAACGGAGGGACAAATTTCATTCTACCATATATCAAGTCCTGAAATAAATTTACCAAATTTTGGAAACATTTTTGAGTAGTGTGGTAGAAGCCCACTATAATATTGGTGTCAGAAACATAAAGACTGGGTGTGACTTGTATATGAAGAAACCTATTTGGTCTTGCTGACCTACTGTAGCGGGCTTCTATTATACTATAGTATTTGATGACTTTTAAAAATAAAGAAGTGTAGATAATTTTTAAAGTGTTACTCATTTCAATACGTTCCATCACACTTTTGTCTGATGTCTCCTGCATAATTGCATGCACAGGCCAATTGTTTCTCCAGAACAGTGTAAATATGTTACAGTTTGTCACAGTCTGGATATGATTTGCAATACAGTAGGACACACTACAGTAATTCTGCCCTCTCAAAGGTTGTTAAAATTATTAATGTATTACAGTTTTATTAAATTTTGTTTTATTGTAGGTAGTAGTATTTATAATTTACATATCTGTACAATATTGCTAAAAAAGGTAATTGTAGAACGTGCTGCTCACGACTGGTTGATTGGGTCAAGTTGTGGTTCTGAAACAAAGCAAATTGTCAAAATCAATTAGTTTAAAGCATTGGAAATTCCTTGATTTTAAGGGCTCTCCTTTACACACAACAGACCTAATGCCACAATCTCTAAGCAACTCGTCAAATGACACGCCAAATGTTTCAGCGAGTTGTTCGCGGGCAAAGATTAGCTGTTTCTATGCATTAGTCTAGACATTTATGATTGAAATGGTTTGCATAATATGTAGTTGCAGTCACAGTATATTATATATGTAACAAAAAGACCACGAGAGCAACTTCTCAACTACTCCTCACCAAAAATGGTGACGAGTACACATAACTAAAGCCAAAAGGTACTGAAACTGGATGCACAGTGTTCAAAAGTCGAAAAAACAAGCACGATGAAATACGTAATTGGGGACATAAGTAATTTAAATTCATCTTTCAAAATTTGAATAGAACATAGAGTCGGGACTTTTAAAGTAGTCACTTGTATATTTTCCTGGCTTGTTTGGTTTCAAACTCACCACAGTAAAATTGTAATTATTTTTGTTGATATAACTTTTTCTTGTATTTATTTTGCTTAATTTTTTAGTTTTGGCAAATTTTAGTAGTTATTAAATTTTTTCGGGTGAAGTGAGTAACTTCTTGTGTATTGCAAGCTTCTCAAGGTTGTAGGATTTCTGACGCCTACATCATGGTTGATTGCTTGCTTCATAGAATTTCTTCATGACGTACGTTGACGCATATAGGTCAGCCTTTTGAAGGGGTTGCTTAGGGTATTGCGCTACGTGTATTAATATTCTTTATTATTCTAATGTAAAACCTATAGATTCAATTTTTTAAACCCTTTGTTTTTTAAGTGCAATTTTGCTGTTTTTGTTAAGTATAGGATTCTGTTATATCACTTCACCGAGCGATACCTTAGCTACCACGAACATCCAGGATTTATCAGTCGTACAGGGATGGAGCGAGAGGGAGGATGCGTGTGGGTGAGATGGACAAAGAAGTCTCTAGTGTATTGGCGTGGGTAGCAGAGGAATAGTTAGACACAGACTTTGATTTGAGTTTACAGAACAATTCAGGTGATGGGTGTTACAGGGATAAAACAAGGGAAGCAAGTCCCAAAAGTTCGAGTTTATTTTTTTGTCTTTCGACGTCAGTACATCTATTAAATAACTGGCTTGAACTTTAAGCAAATAAACCAGACTGCAAAATTATGGTAGCTAAGCATCGCTCTAAAGGTTAATTTTATTTAAAGACAGACTAATAGCTATGTATGATAGGTGCAGGATGTTGTGGAATGTAATCTAGCTTCTGGAAATAAATGTAACAATTGACGAACCTAAGAGTTTCTCTATGAAAGTTAAACCTGACCGATGGGTGGGGGAAGCGAAGAAATCTATATTTAACTAACCATAAACTGAGCTATCCGGAGCACCTAAACCACAGCAGCGAGGTGTGAGGTTTAACGGAGAGAAGGAGTTGTGAAGGAACACAGATACTCCTTAATAAAGAGGGAGTCTGGGGGCCCACCCTCGGGAAACTTTTGATTTCTGGGTGCAAAATGGTGTTATTTAAACAGTTTTTTTGTACCTATCTTAACACTGACTATATCTCTGGTATAAATATTTTTTTAAGATAAAATAATTTCTGCCAAGAAAAAAAGGTGTCTAGTTAACCCCCTTCCTGCAACTACGTCACTGACAACATTATTATGAGTAGGCTATGACCGATATTTAGAAAAAAGTAAGTTCAAATAATGGTTTTAATTTTATTCACTTCGTAATGGAACAATAGGCTGATAGTTAAAGAGATGTTGCTTTTTTTTACTTAATAACGAAACAATACAGTATTATATGGTTAAATATCAACCTAGAGTAATTATTTTATAATTTAAGTGCTTAGCAACAATGAAAGACTAAATACAGATCAGGCTGCGGCTTTGCCTGCATGAAATTATGTAACATGAACAGTAACTCTGGATAAAATATGTGATGAAGGCATTTAACAGCTAGCGTACTCAATAACAGTGAAATATAAATTGTCTTAGCTCAGTGTAAAGAGTGTGTGCAATATGCTCGTATGATGTCATAGTAATTCCCATCGCATGCATGAAAGGTGGCACTCATGTTTGGACTGTGTCTCTTTTTATGCAGGTACAAAAACAGACTTGATACAGTACGCCACTCGCAATGAATACCAAACATTCACCGCACAAAGAAGAATGATAGACAAATAATCATCCACACACTCTCGTTCAGGTACATTTCAGCGATGTGTAGAGGCAGCATAACAAATAATGTTGTGGGAAGAAAACAATTCCATCTAACTATTATATCCTGACAATATCTCAGCTTCAGGAAATAATGAAAATAAGACTGTATACAAATAAATTACTTATTTTTTGCCATACGAGTCATGGATACCTGGTGCATGGATGGTGTTGTAGCATGCTGCACACAGCCTTTTTATGCGAAACAGCTTAAATTATTCCTACTGTGGTTATCTTTGAACAGCAAACACTCTTGAAACTACACTTCTTACTTTTTAAAAATTCACCACGCTTGTTAAAAATATAATTTTGGTGCCCCTCAAATTGGCTAAAAAATGCCACCTAAATACAAACAACCTGCTTCTAGTTATTACATGGACAAAATGTAAAATTATTGGGTACCTGGAAACTTGAAGGTCGGGAACTGAGTCATGTCGACTCCTTCACCACCACCATACTGCTTGGCCAACTTGTCCAGTTCTGTCTGCAGTTCTTTCTGGATGTCTGGAGTTGGATCCACCAGCTTGCCACCTGCACTGCTGTAGTCACCAACAAAGCAATTTCATGCAGCCCCATGACTCAACTTAGCAAAAATCTTCTACATTGTTTTGTACAGCCCAGAGTTATTGTAGTGGCCAATGTAAACCAACAGATAATGGAAATATGAATGAATAATAAGACCAATAATTATATCCTCTGTTAGTTCTCACTAACTATGAAAATCTTTAGTACTTTATTTGAAATTTTTTTGTTAATCACTTCACATGTAGACTAATATGTTTGCATGTCTGCAAAATAAATATAGTGTATTTCAAGTATTTAAGATTAAAGGGGAGTTGCTGCATCTGACAATACAACAGGCAGACTTAATTCAGTAGCAGAACGGATTGTTTGGGGGAGAGGGTAATTGCCCCTTAAAAAGTGCTAGAAAAATTAAATGGAACCAAAGATTCCTGTACAACATACAAAATAAATATAAATTTTTGCTAAGGGTTAAATCAGCAATGTGTGAATAGTCAGTCAGAAAGAGTGGGTTAGAATGTACGAACAAATGATCTACACTACACAACAGGGTCTCCGAAGTAAAATATATTTCCTTTCGTAAATTTCATTAAAACAAACTGCCTGTTCACACCATAGCATTGTCATCTGGGATTATCATGTTTGTGAAAGTTGATTGCAGTCAAGATATCTTGCTTATAAAATGTAAACTACGTTTAATAGCCTACATTGTGTTCTTGATTAAGGTGGCTGCCAAGTGAAGGATGTTTTTTGTGTGAAAGGGGAAAATTGATGCACTACGCGACATCAGGCACTACATTGTTTGTTTTAGTTCAAAATTTAAAATCCCTGCTGTTTCACGACATCTTATTGCACGTCATCTATCTTGCATACCACTTTACCCAAAGTATTTTTTTCTACTTTCACAATTGACGCCATTGTGTAACGTAGGCCCTACCTTTGCTCCCGAAATATGCAACATATTTTGTAGTGAAAATGTTTCAAGACAAGTATTTCTTTTCCAGCAACTTTCACAGCAGTAGTAATCTACGTTGCAAATATCTGCGAGTTAATGTCTTATAACACTGGTTTCTCTGCATCTACTCTAACTGATACGTCACTCACAATTGACATTACGAATCTCGTAAATGTGTGCGTAGTATATTAATTTGTAATGCAAAACCACCACTAAAAACACACACAACACACGCAATTCAGGAATTCAAGTTCTGTTCAGCATACTGCCACAAACTATGACGACACACATAAACAGAAACATCAAATAACGTATTTTCTTAATGTTTGAAACAGGAAAAAAATGCTGTTTCTACTTCCAGATACTCAGGCTAGCGATCATAAAATATAACAGCTTACATTACTAATGACATCACATAATTTAGCAATTATATAAATAAACAGACACTTCTAATACTTTTGAATTTGTTTTATCAGAAATCCGTATTCGTTACACAACGGACAAGCAAACTGAATGAGGCATAAATAGGAAGCAAACAAATTTTTCTCTCAACATTTGGCACACTAAGATTTCTTACCTCAAATGAAAACTAGCCTATGCTGTAATTATAAAGCTGACTTGAGGAGTTCGTAAATCACGTGAATTGTAGTCAAGCAGAAACCTTGTAGTTATAACAAACACCAAAACAGAGAAACTTACCTACTCTTCTTACTATACTCTCGCACTTTATCAAGGAAAAGTTGCTGGATAGGGTCTGTTGCTTTCTGAAGTGCTGGCGCACAAATACCAATGTTACGCTTCAGGAAAGGTGCCTGGCTCCTCACAATCTCCAACACTTTGGTCCTCAGCATCTGGAATATTCACATACATAACACTGAATTAAGAAAATGATGCACAACAGCCAACTCTTAAGGCTTGGTTTCAGTTACCATATTTAATTTTATTATTTTTCACTATTTTGAAAAATGTTCTGTCAAAACCTACATTGAAAATTGCACACAGAGAGTAGAAGTTGGCACTGCCAATGTATTACTGCGTTCTGATTGGACGGCATTGCAAAATGGAGTACCGCAATGATCAATTCTTGGACCCTTATTGTTTTAGTTTTTCGTCACTTCACTATTGTCCTGTTTTAAACACGTACAGAGCTTCCAGTACGCAGATTATATTAAATTATTATTGTCGGAGGCAACAGCAATTTGCTCTGAAACTAAATCCAAATAAATGCTTCTACATAGTTGCAGGTTCACAAAACATTTTACACAAAATTAAATAGCCAAAAAAAATTGTTACAGATGGGTAAAATATACCAGAGACAGACTCATGTAAAACCTTAAGAGTAATTTTCGACAGAAATTATCTTGGAATGAAAAAATATCTGCAAATATTCAGCTAGCCTACTACTGCATGAAGCTTCTCTAAAGACTCAAAAATATATTAACGAGGACCTCAAGCTGTATCTGTGTGATGCATTAGTACTGTGGTGTTAATTACTATGCAGGATTGTTTACAAATATTAGCAAAACATAATACTGTATACAGAAAGAATGCCTGGAGAAGTGGTTGTTGAATCGAAATGGTTATACCACTTCGCCACTCAGCTAAAGAAATTAATTGATACGACAGTTCCAAAATATTTGTCAGGAAACCTAATATACTTTGTTTCCATCCATCACCAAGATACACAAAATAAAAACTCTATTCAACTGCCTCGATGTGATAAATCAATTTACAAACATTCTTACACTTACCCCTGCACGCGAAATTTGGACTGACCTACCGGTAGATTTAAAAACCCTCCTCTTTCATTCAGCGGAAAATATAAATCCTTTCTTCTTGTTAATCAGGTGAAGTAGGGCATAGAAATTTATGTTCATCTGTATTTGTTAAAACGCTTATCAATTGTTCACTCGCCATTATTTTAGTACTTTAAATTTAAAATGTATTCTGTAACTATAATGTTAAATTAATCTTATTATCTACAAGCACGTACCAATTGTAAACCAGTCTTTTGTTGAATTTGGCCATAAATAAATTAACTCTGCGACTACCACAAATTGCAGTTACCTTTCACTACAGTACAGCAGTTGCAATTTAGCTGTTATTGTACGATTATGCAGCAATCAGTGAAACAATATATTTATTTTCATGATTTGTGGTATTTACTGCAACACAAATGCACCCTTACCGTGAAGGATGCAACGTAATTATACATTAGCCTACCAGCTCCAAACACCATAGCTGTACTGTGCGCAAAGTAAAGAGCACTTCCAGTATCATCAAAGATTTATCATTTTTCTTCGCAAGATTTCAAAAAAGCGGAAAATAATAAAATTCATTATGGCGACAGAGAGCCTTAAAGATTCCGCTGTAGCAAAAATACATTTCTTTGTTGTAAAATTTTTACTTAAAGTTCCTTATTAGGGCAGCAAAAGCACAGGTTGCCAACACCAGATCTAAGTTCTGATTAGAAATAACTGAAGTAAATTAGTAGCAAATATACTACTTAAAATCATGTGTTCTCTATTACATTGTTTTAGAATTGTCGAAACAGAAACTTATTATTTTGTTAGTTCAAAATTGTTAATTATCATCCAGGTTAGGTAGGGATAACTATTTCATGTTATATTCATTAAGATATTGCACCATTGTATGTTTCTGCAATTTATCTCCTTGCTTACCAAGGTTGGATTTATAAAAATGTAACTGCACAATAATGCAATGACTAACTCAACACACACACAAAAATTTTGTTTATTTATTTCTTTGAAAGATGTAAGCAATTGCCAACATACCAATTAATTGATTCTTTACAAAGGTTTCTGGTCTAAATACTATGCAGGCATAAAGAAGAATCACAACACCCTACCATTCCGTTCACCATATAAGTACAGAACATAAAGCGTTTTTCAACCCTTTCGCTAAATTAAGTTAGAAATATTTTCTACTTCCAAACTGTGTTGCACCCACAATTTTCACAGTTCTGGCGAAAGCCCAACTGCAAGAGGTTATTATTATTATATCAACATAATTGGCTGGAAAATTATTTAATCACACTGCAGCCACAATATTATTGAGAAAGCAATAGTTGGGAATTTTAACTTAAGCTAGGCTAAAATTTTTCCTTTATTTGTTTGGATTATACTAATTAATTTTAAATTTATGAATTGTTTTACATTTTTTTCCTACCCTTCTTAGATTTATTAAGTTAGTTTAAAATGTTCAAAAAGGATATCATTCCTCCTCCAAAAAGACTTCAAAACTAAAGGTATATTCCACAAAGACTGTTTCTGTACCTTGAAAAGATACTTCGCACCCTAGCATCCTTGAAACATGCATCATGAAGGATGCTGCCATTTTTTATGTATGTCCGAATTCTACCGAGGATCCAAGATGCACTCTTCCACACGACCTTGGCTCAAGGACGCGTGCAATGTATCCTAAAGCCCTTTGCGAGTCATTTATTTGAACTGAGAATTCGGAAGGTTGTTTATGCACAAATGAACCTTTACCTCAAAAGATGCACTGCTGTGAAGGCTGCGAGGATACAGGGATCCAAGGATTAATCCTACGAATTCGGAAACGGCCAACGTTACCGGAACTCTCCTTAAGTGCAGTGGATAGGTAGGCCTACACACTGGGAGTAATTTCTTCCACACTATCTATGGAATTGGTTCTCAATTAAGTTAAATATAGTAATGACCTGTGGTTACTTTAAAAACAAAAATCTTAGCTATGAGAGACAATACATTGTCACCCAAGAGTTAAACATTTGAGTAATACATAATGTTAATTTGGAGCATAAAAATTTCTATAATGTAAAGAACAATAAGGTTAGCGAAGCCTAGTGGCTTGTCCACATCATTTACTAGTTAGTAAAAAAATAATTGAAACTGGAGTAAAGTATTCTATTTTCACGAACTTGAATTCTGGCTTTTCTCAGCAACTGGGTTAGAATTTTGTTTTAAATTAAGTTACTTGTTACAAATGTTTGCAACAAAAATCCATGTAATAAGTTAAATCATAAACACCTATGTTATTATGGGCAATCAAGTGACTCCTGTCTTATGTAAGTTTTAAGGACAAATCCGGTGCGGTTTATTATGCCGATAGGGACAAAGATGCACCAAAAGTTCGAAGTAATTCCAGTTGTCGATACACCCAAAAAATACCACTTGATATTCGCTATTAAATTTAACAGTCCATGAAAATCACAGGACTAGGTCAGCCTTAACCTAAAATTTTTACCTAAGCATTACATTACTGTGAAAACAATTTCTGATCAAAATAATTACGTTTAAACAAAAGTGCACATTACAATAATATCATAACTAAAACTATAAACGAAACTGCTTAAACCCGGTTAGAGAAATAAATTTGCCAGCATTTTGCAAAACCAGTGTTCAAGCATTGCCGTACAACAGTATAATGACATTGTAAACTATGATTTTAAGTTTTTTTCGTGTAAAATTAGTATCAACAATAAACTTTGAATGCTACAGTGTTTGTACATGAGGCAAATAACGCTTATTACCTCTAAACTAATGTAAAATCTTCTCCTCGCAATTCTCTTCAATCAGCTGGGAAATAAAATATGGCCGACAAAGAACTACGCTAGTCGTGAGAAATTCAGGAACTCGTGAAACGTACGACAGAATATTATTTTTAATAAATCACCCGTTAACGAAAATTAACATTTCATGAAAATGTTTTATAGATTTAATATGGATATTTAACATACAGCCGTACATCCGACAATACTAAAATGGAGTTGTTATTTTTAAACGTCTATCCAGAGAAACTCGTAACGTCACAGCCAACGTGCAGCGTTTGGCCAATCACGAGGCTTGTTGTCTTTCATTCATGAAGATTTTGGTAGGCAGCCATAATCTGTATCTTTTATGTTCGGGAGGTTAGTAGCGCTGGCGGGCGTTTGGTTTGTGCCGTTGTTCGCTGGAAAGTAAATATTACTGTGTGTAATTTACACCAGGAGCTGTGCAGTGTTTCAGGAATTTACATACATCATCCTGAGTCATCAGTAACGTAAGTACTAAAATCACTTACTTCATAATTTATTATTTACTGAGGTATGGCATGTTGGCACTTGTTGCAGTGGGAGTGTCGTAGTGTAAAAACGCCGTATCACATGGTCCCATGCTGGTTTTAAATCACTCTGGCTGTGGATTGACGTCGCAGAAATAGTATAGGTCAAATTTATTAAGGACTGGAAAATTTAATTGCGGCACAATGTGTATATTTTGTATCAGTTCTAAATACTTATTTTTGCTGTTGCTTTAAAAATGTTATTTTGGTTGGGAAAAAGTATTATTTTGATGTATTTGTCAACCAAAGCTAGTAATTTTTATGTATGTTGTGTAATACTTGAAATACCATTTCAATAAAAAAATTCAAGACGAATAATTTTGTAGTAGGAGCTCGTGCATGTTAAATTGCCGGTAAGTAAAAAAATTCCTTAAATGTATATCAGAGTTTGAGGGTTAATAAAATTTAATTATAATCGATATCGTACAACTTTGAATATGCAGTAGTGATAATCTAAATTTTTAATGTATAACTTAAGTAATTTATTCATTTGTTTGTATATTGTAAATATGACTTGTCCGATATCTTTGTGCAAAAATGTACACAAAAAAGATCTAAGGATGCAATAAACTAAATCTAAGCCTTTACCGGTAGCCTATCTAATAAATATTAAGTTAGTAGAATGCTAATACTGTTTTCTGTTTTCGCTTTATGTAACATTTTGAAGCATCCTGCGATAAATAAGTGTAGCCAGACAAGTTCATGATTTAAAATGTTGCAATGTAGTGTTGAGTTGTTGACAAGCATATTTTATTCCACGTGCCTGAAGATTTAGATTGGGGGGGAGGGGGGTGGAAGTAAGTAGCCAATCGACGTGCTGTGCGTTCAGGATCCGTACCTGGCAGCAAAGGACAAAAGGAGTCGACTGACTTGGAGCAACTTTTATGGAGTTACAGATTTAAGTTTTTATTAGTTTTTTTACCGTCCTATTTAACTCCTGTATTCCATTATGAATTTGTGACGAAATCATAATGTAGACTTGCAGTGGATGCGTTTACATTAAACTGGACTGTGCATTAATCTGATCATAAAAGTAAGAATAATAATGGACCGTACAAATATCAGATGCATTTGTTTTAGTATTAAAATTATAATTAAATGCAACTAAACTTTTCACTCGAACTGAAAACGCAAGGAAAATATTTTGTGTGCATCAGTTGTGGGCATGCCGCTGAAATGTATTATTTTCTGTTCTGATTATCCCCATAGACACCGAACTCCAGCATAAAATTGAGGCATGTACTTAATTTTCAATGATTTTAATATAGTTTACATAGTCTTAATGCTGCTGAATTTCCAGGCAGTGTAATATGTGAAACAGGTAGGTATCGGGAACAAAATTAAACAGCGTGTAAGACCTGGAAACGGAAGTCAACTATCATACCTACAAAAATAACGAGCTAATTTCGCAGAAAAATAACTATTCATAGATAATTAGAAAACAAATGCTAAGAAATAAGTAGTTCATTTAATATAAAACTAGTGTTGCACCTCAACAGGCAATTTTTTTTATTTTGTCGTTAGGTGTTAACTTAGTGAAATGTATATTAGTAAAATTGCTGTAAACAAATGGCAGAAAGATACATTTAGCATATAGACTTGAAGAGTACAAAGCAGAATCTTAAAAAGTATGGTAATTTTTTTTTATTGCGAGTATTCCGCAAATCACTTCTAAGCTACTGTCAGCGCGTTGCTATACTCTGTCCACTCTAAGGTTGCAGCAGAAATAAAAATTGCTAATGAAATAAATCAAAACAACTGAATTATATCTTGATTCCTCACATTGTGATTGTGCCGTAGCATAGTTACCTTGTATTTTTCAATGTTTCAAAGGAAATTTACGCTGTGCAAAAATGTTATTGACATTCACTTGGATGAATTAGCTGCAACCTTAGAATGGATAGAGTATAGGATGATTTATTCCTGGATCGAGGATCACCTGACCAGTCCAGAAGTAAGAGAATCGCCCCATGCCCAGTGAACTGCGTCTCTTTGCACTAGAGGCGAACTTTGCTTGTAAAATGATATTTAGTTTGAGATTTAGTTATCCGTATATGTTGTTCATCGATATTTTTTTTGTGTGTAGGTCCTATGTCTTACCATCCAGTTAACATACTCTGGTTATGGTAAACAGCTGAATCCAACCCATGCGCATAATTTTCCAGTACGATCAGCCACACGTCAGGTGTAATTCCATGTTGTGTAAATACAATAAGGACTTTACGTCACGTTGACAACGTAGTTGTTAGAGACGGTTTACACACATTACACTGGAACAGAGCTAGAACAAGAATCGGCCACGGCGTTTGTGAGGAACCACTCCAAAATTCGTCTGGAAACCACGGAAGACCGAGATCAGGTTGTCCGAATCCCGAGACCGAACCCGGGTTCTACCTAATGCGAGTCCTACATGGTACAGCTTCACCGCCTCGCTCAGTAATTCACGTAGCTATTTGGAACTAATCGGTAATTTTAATTCTTCATTTCAAGTAATTTATGATAGCGCTCCTGTGACTTTATAATGTTCATGGCCACGTAACATTTTGTTAACATGCTTCAGTTCTTGTACCAAGTTACTTAGTCATCGAGGGGTTATCCACAATCTTTTTTTTTTTTTTTTTTTTACAGTTGAGTAAAAATCTGAGCTCTTTCTCCATAAATTTGATTGTGCGAGTCTAGTCATGGTAATACATATTCAGTTATTTCAAGTGTTCATCTCGAGTACTAGTTTGTCATTTGTTCTCTGAAGCATTTTCTTGGACAGCAGACTGCCTGGCAACTTATGTGCCCATGCAACTGCTTCATTTTCCCCAATCAAAATGCGATGTATACTAAGTTTTTATTTTGTCAACCCTGTACTGATGTGTTTGGTTTGTCACTGGAGCATGGCTTTCCGGAAGTTTTCCCAGTATGTCAGACCATTCATAGCTCTACTCTACTGTTAGGAAATAAGTGTTTTGATCACCAGCAAATTGTATTTTTCCCAGTGTAGTTTCTGGGTTAAAACCTAAGTCGCTAAGCTGTGCGACATTGTCGAGTATCACACGTTGTGCCAAGCAGGACATGATATCTTCGCGTAGACTAGCACGGGTAAGCGAAAGGGTTGGGGGCGGGCGATATGCGGAGCGAGGCTGGTGCAGTGGTGTGTTGTGTGTTGGGATGAAGGTGTAGACTTGGCAACGTCTGATCTCCGGTTACAGTAACTGCCCCCTCCGCCCCGCCCCAACGCGCCCTTCCCATCCTCCACAGCTGTGCGCACTATGCTCCTCTGGGGAGACACATCAGACCTTGTTAAACAAACTGTGCCATCCGTGCAACAGCGATCCATCCTCCGTCGTGACGTCACCACCCGTCTAAAATTCACAAACTCAGTACTTAGTTTTTAAAATACGTACGTTAAATTAGAATCTCTGTATGCTGTAAGGCCAAGGGTGTTCTTGTTTGAGATTCAGGCGCGTCTCTTCACATCATGGATTTCTAAATATATCAGCGACTGTTAACTATCGTTTTGCTCCTTGTGTCATATAACTTACGGTGTTAGTTTGTCAGTGGCTGTTGGGAGCTAGGTTGCAGAAGCTCACTGCATTTAGTGCACTTTCCTACCGCTCAGAGGTTTACTGAACTTGTAAACCCGTTTACTGGTAGCTTGTGTTAGCCAACTATCATACATCCTTCTGAAGTGTTGGCTAAAAGGAGTTTAAATCGCTTTAAAATTACTTTGTTCCCGTCTGGAATGCCTTTCTGTTTTACAAGACAGCATACAAGTTGGCCAACAACTACAGCCAGATGTCAGTGTGGGTAGGAACAAAAGAGGAAAACTGTGCAGTGTTACGATGTGACGTATTTCATCACCCCACGGACTAGGAGTGTACTTTACAAGCGTCGTTGCCAATGCACTTTTTGTCCTGTTTTTCCCGTTACTTGTAGATATAAATATACGTGTGCGGGAGCAACGACTGAAATACAGGGTGTCCAGCAAAAAAAATTAAATGAAAGCAGTGAACCTACTTTATCGTGGCTTATTCCTTCAAGTGTGGTAAATCAAAATTATTATTTTTTGGCGTAATTAGTAGACCTCAATACGCACGTCGCTAGTAGCATGATAGCCGTTATTCAGTTTCATGTCAAGTGTTGCGGTATTAGTTGGCGTAATGTTGTTGATAGCTGCACGAATGTGAATGTGCAAATCGGGTGTAGAAGATCCTAAAAACCGTAACAGATTTCATACCATTCTCTGTTTTAGTAACCCTATTCTCTATGGTAACAGAACATGGGTATGAAATCTGCTACGTTTTGGGCATAATGTATTTGCAGCCTTACGAGCTGGTGTTTAGTACACTCGAGTCTTTGACGAATATCCATGTAAGAACACCTGATTCAGGCGGAAAGAATTTTGCACCATCATGTTTCAGTGCCTTATGAGCACAACCGTAGTTTTGCTTCATGGTCAGTGATTGGATGTTGTAACTCTTGGCGTCTTGGGATCCTACCCGCAAGTCACAGATGTGGGTTGTTGCAGTAACCTTATTGATAGGGACTGGAAAATTTCGCGAATTCAATCCAGTATACTGTTCATATTCAAGGCCCGTATATTCGTTCGTTGTCTGCTGTTCCACAGAGTAGCAGCTAGTTTACTAATAGTCGGGGCTTGAGTATGCATAGTATAATGGATTCTAGCCTACAGGTAATTGAATTCGCGAAATGTTCCAGTCCCTACTTATTGCCATTGGCGGAGTCAAACGACAAACCTCGCGTCATAAATACAAGCTGCCAATCACCATGACGTAAAGTTGCATGTGCACTCAAGCTGGCCGTCTGGGAGAACGTATATTATACGTTCGATACGTATAAAAGTGCGCAGGCGGTAAGGACGAGACAGCACGCGCTTCACGTTTCTAGCTAGCCTCTAAGCGCAAGTCACTGAACTGGTGTGCATTCTTCTCGCCGACAACGCGCCCGTATGACACTTTCAGTAGAGCTGTGACCATGTAATTTTATGACGTAATATTAAAGTTAAAGGTTTTTTGTACCCAGTCGGTTCTACCATGCTGGTCATTAAAAATAAATTATGTTCATAACTTTCCAAGTAATGCATTTTTTTGTAATCTTTACGATGGGCATCCTGTATTGTTTTTGTTATTACTATTGTTATTATTATTGACAAGCCAGTAGTCAAAAGGTCGCATTTAAGCGTACAAGTCTGTGCTTAAACACAATGTTTCTTGTCACGTTGCCGTAGTAAATCGCAGGTTAAACTGAATATGTGTAAGTTATGTAAATGTAGAAATAATGTACTTGACAAACAATGCTTAATATTAAACGTCAACAGGTTGGGGTCAATGCGAATAAAACGTTTCCGAGCCATGAATTGGTTTACGTACAATTAATATGTAAAATTGTTTTTTTTTTTTTTTTTTCCTTTATTAGAGGTGCGCGCGTTGCGTGGATTTATTCTAGATTACGTAGGTTGAATACCAAGAAAGTGTCTTCTTTGATAGTGCCAAGGCTGTTTTCCCACGCCTTTGACGACTGCATGCCAGTAACAGATAAGAAGATAATTTGTGGAGCTGCTATCACGTGTTACCCGCTTGTACGGGTACAAGCCGGTGGATGTATACGACTGAGAAATCTAGCCTGTTGTCGGATGAATCTGCGAGCTTCCTCCACCTCTAGCCGTCATTGTAGGAGGGTTGTGTCGTCTCTTAGGAATAGACAACTGAAAAATTCGCGTTTTCTTTTTGGGGCAAGTTAAAATTCAAACAACCATAAGCGTACGTCTTTTTCACAATTGGCTCTTGACTTATTTGACTATTCCATGAGGGCACTGAGCCAATGACAAAGAAGCAAATTAACGCAGGCCCCATCATCAGAGATATGGTTTATCGCGAAAATTTCTTGGGCCAACATACCCTTCACAAGGCTGTAGTTTTTTTGCAACACACATGGTTAGATCACAGAATAGTTAGGAATACAGAAGTGAAATCGCCGGTAAGCCAGCGAACTCAGTCACACACGCCAGCAAAATGGCTTCCCTGGCCAGCAACATGGCGGAAACACGTATCGCCAATCAGCGTGAGGCAGCTGCTATGATAATAGGCAGCCAGGCCAATAGTAAACCTGCAGTAACATGCACGAGCCAAACAGACACGGGGCTGGCATCAACAGTCTCAGGCAACCAATAAGCGGCGAAGTTCGCCCGTATCAAACGAGCCGCCACGTAATTTCGCGTCTGTATTACTATTTAGTCTGTGGTTAGATGATGTCAGACACGCGCAGGTGTCAAATATGACACTAGCAGAATTATCATTGGCTCTGTCAAATGGGGTAAGTACATGCGTAGGCCAGTAGCGTTTATATAACTTCCGACGTGCTGAACGTACGTTCGAACCTAACAAATAGTTAAGTTCTACCGCGATAATTCAACATCTGTACTAGTTATGCATACGTTTGAGCATACATTTATTTTTGGAGGCGTTTCTGCAGGTTAGTTAACCTGTGAATTATTCCGGTCTTAGCTTACTTCGTTATACTAAGGCTTCGAACTTTGGTAGCAGAAATATGGTAAACAGTTTTATCGTGATCTTACGTTTAGAGAAGGTAATTTATCGCGGGAAAAGTTGACTGTTTGCTAGGATTCATTGTAATGTATTCATTTCTGTCGCTTTTATTTCGTTAAGGGCGCGGTCTACCGCAATTTTCATCACCATTATTTTATTTTTTATTTGCACCAGACATTTTTTTCTTATTTTAGACACAAAATGTGACTAAATTTGGTTCTTATGAAATTTTTTTAACTATTATAGTTTTCGCGTAATGGCTTCTTAAAGTCATATTTTGCATGTTTCCGTTTTAACGACTACACTAAAACCAACTGATATACCAAACTCAAAAAAATCACAGTGGATAAAGACATTACAGGCTACAATGACATGCTCAAAAAAATAAATAATAAAAATTATTTGAATTAAAAAAAATGCTAAAACTCAAAATTAAAATTTAAAAAATTCAATATTTTTTTTAAAAATACAAATAATATTTTTTCTTTAATTTTATGAGCATGACATTGTAGCCTGCAATGTCTTTATTCACTGTTATTTTTTTGAGTTTGGTATATCAGTTGGTTTTAGTGTGATCGTTAAAACGGAAACATGCAAACTATGACTTCAACAAGCCATTACGCGAAAACTATGACAGATAAAAAAATTTCATGAGAGTCCAATTTAGTGACATTTTGTGTCTAAAATAAGGAAAAAATGTCTGGTGCAAATAAAAAATAAAGTAATGGTGATGAAAATTGCGGTAAACCACGCCCTTAATGACGAGTCCCTATTTGACTGGGCCAATGATAACTCCTGTGCGCTACTACTGGACGTCTGTGATTCGTCTGTAAACAACTAGATTGTGCTACATAACCGCCGGCCAACAATACATGAAGCAGGACGCTACACTAGTATGCAGAATAGGCTGGCAGAAAATATTCTCGCGATTTTTCACCATCTCTGCTTATGTTTGATGCATTGGTCACTTAATGCCGAAATTACACCAGCCTGCTCTCTATCGGTAAGCAAGTGAACTCTGTGTGCCAACCCTTCCCAGATTTATGAAACATGCAGAGTGGTTTATCACGATAGGCCTATATGGTCAGTTTACTCTAAAACCAAAATGTTTGCTACGTGGCGTTAAAAAATTATTTCTTGTTGTCATAAAAATGCCGTTAAATTCTGCTTCCTGTGACCTTCGCTATACATTTATGTCCTACTTTTTTTTTTTTTTTTTTTCAAAAAATCTGAATGATTCACGAACATATATTGGTATTTTGTGGAAGTTTCGTCAGGTTTTGGGTTATTGTACAAATTACGTTAAATAAATTTGCGGGCGCTTAATCTTTATTTGAATATGACAGGTTCCAACGTCCATTTCTATTCAGTGCGAAAACCAATATTGTCATGATTTTCTTCATCATTCTGTTTGTAAGCGTAGTTTCCGAAATGTTGGATGAGTTTTCTTTATTTCGGGAGTTTTTGTAAATTATATAGGACTATTCTTATAATTGTGTGTATAGTGAAAAGTTTGTTGAATGAAATGTTCATAAAAATTTAAACAAGGGCATAATACGCAAGTCAGTAGTAGTGAACATTTTAAATTTTTCGTATACAATATTTTAAATAAATTAAAAAATCTATTCTAGAAAACATCTTTAGTCAAATTTTTTGAGCATATGTTTTGTCCGAGTGTCTTTCCTAGGCCACAAACAAACTTCGACGTCAAAATTTCGTACATTTGATTACGGGGTAAGAAATTACACTGAAAGAATGCTTCACTGGTGAGACATTTGCTTATAAGTTGGCAAAATCGTTGCTTACGATTGATCTTACATTAGCGTCCATAAATATGGAAAATTCAACTGACGTATTTAGCGTCACAGCATGTCCCACGCCCTATTGACGCAGTCCTAACTAAATTGCACTTTTTCCATGGTTACTGAACGATGCATAACATTTCAAAATACCGGAATGGAACTTGATGCCTCGTGTTTTCACAGAAAGTATTAGGAGTAGTGCGAACATTCATATTTCTAGGATTGGGTTCAGCTGCTGGCCGTGCGGTCAGGAGATTAATTGAACTATTTTGAAATCCTAGTTATTTTTTCCCTATCAAATACAGTGTAGTTTTCTTACACTTTTTAATGCAGGCAATGCAACCTAAGTAACTATCAATGTGTGAAGATTGTGAGTGTGAGATTTTGGTCTTTAGCGTTGGTGAGTGGTGACACGAGGTCAGTATGGAACAGCGCCGGAATGAAAAGACGGAGGAAACGGAAGATCCCCGGAAAAACCCGCCGACCAACGGCATCGTCCGGCACGATTTCCACATCCGAGCGAAAATCAGGGAATCGATCCCGTCTTGGTGTGAAGCAAATAGTTCGAACATTCGGCCACCTCGGTCCCTGTGTATAGATTGTACCGGACTAAAAAATTAGCTTCTGAAGTCAAAATAAATATTTTAAAATCATGATTCTAGACGCAATGGTCTTCAAAAGTGATCACTGTATTGCGGACCATCTATAGTCTTCCACCAGGTTTTTCGCAGGTGGAAATCGTGTCGGACGATGCCACTAGTCGGGTGGTTTCCTCGGGGATCTCCCGTTTTCTCCTTCAGGCGCTGCTCCATACTCACATCACTCCTCACGGAATTCTCTGCACGCATTGCCAGGACTGTGCAGGAGGTAGCGTCGTCAGTAGGTTGCGCAACGTGTGTGATCAAAGTATTGACGTTAGATGGCAGTCTCTCTCACTCCTCCAAATTTCTTGTAACTAGCCCTTTTCTCTCATTCGTTGCAGAAACCCACGTTACGTTGTATAATAGAAAGACTCCTCTTTTGAGAAGTCTGTATTAAACGTGCGAACGGAGATTCTTCGAAGCAGCCGTCAGTTCTGCTGAATGTTTTTGGACTGTCATGCCGTCGAAATTGAATGATTACAAATACACACTGGCAGAAAAATAGAGTGATTTTATGTGAGTTTCTGAACTGTAGATTTGGCCTGGTTCTATATTAATAACAAAAACATTTTTGATCACTGTAAAAACTGAAAGGTAGTATCTTGAACGAGCCACAAGTTTGTGCCAAATGTCAAATGCAGTTGCGTTGTTTGTTACTACTTACGTTTTGGCCACGGCTTATTCAGGCATATAGTCTCAGACTCCCTGTCGTTTAAAATAAGGCTGAATATAGTGACCTCATCAAACGTTGCTCTCGGCCATATTTATTGCAAGACGTTTGACGACTTATGTTTTAATCCAGTTTTTGCGAATTAGACCGATTAGAAGAAAAGTATTGTTATACGAACTGTTGCATGAACACTACAGATAGTATCGACAATCAAATTTGACTTTTGTCGATACTTGGCCAGACGTATGATACATACACCAATACCTTTCTTAAGTCAATCGAAATCGCTCCCTGTGGAAACGGAAAGTCCATAACGTGAATTAATGCACTGTGTAATATACAAATGAAATTATATTGTAATTATAATGCTAAGCAATTACAATATAATGTAAGTTTACCTGCAGGTATTGTGTGATCGCATTATGAGTGTGCGTTTTGTGTGTATAAATTGTATGCGTATTCAAAACCTACAGAGGCTGCTTCCTTAATAAGTAAAGCATGGTTTTGAATTTAAAAATAAATAAGTATCGTTACGGAAAATTTCAGATCGCATAATTTTCTAAGGGTACAGCTTGCGTACTATCAACTTACGAAGGCTAGCACTTGTTTATGCTCCAATAATTACAATACGTTTACTTCAGGAATACATTTTACTATTGCTTAAAGTTGCTCTGCTTATTAAATTACTGAACAGAGTTTGTGTAATGAATTCTATTCGTATGCCTACCTTAATTTTGCACTTAGTACAAACATCGTGTGGAGAAGTTCTAGCAAGCTACAATAAATAAAATTCGACAACGTGACAGTTCCCCAGGCATATGGTAAACAAACAATTTTATTGGGCGGGAAATCTAGATGTCAAATTCTCAAAACATTTGTTTTACATGTTTGTTGTCAAATATAATTAGAGACAAAAGTGGGGCATTGTGACAATGGATTAACGCAAACTTCCGTGACCAAATTGGTTGTTTTCAAGCTGGATAAACATGGCTTTTTTTTTTTATTTGAATCACCAACGTCTGTACTCCCCACGGCCAATAGATATAACCAATATGACAGCAAATTTCAATAACTAGAACAAATATCCATTAACAAGACTATCTATTAAACTCGAGATACTTCAGAACATCACTAACACGTAACGCGCCGAATTCTCGACACAGGATCCCAAAAAAAAAAAAAAAAAAACGAACCGCTCACGACGGCGGCTGCAGAAGAACTCTGTAAACATGACAAAGTATGTACAGATATTCTCTTAAGCTGTGACATTTTATGCGTTAAGCCCGGTACATACTACCCTTAATTCTCTACTTAATGTCTTACTTAATTCTGTTCATAAATTTCGATTGAGATTTTGTATCAGAATTATGTAGCAAAACTTTTGTGTTTTGTACACACTATCACTGTTTAGTAACATGTTTCAGTACATTAAAAAGAAAATAACATATTTGATGTTGGTAGCTATATTCCATAAAGTGTAACTGTAAAATTCCCAAAAACTTTTTCACAATATAAGACGGTACCTGTAATTGCCAAATACGTGAAACAATCTTGTATGATTTAGGTTTTGAAAACTCCAGTGGACATGTGTTAAGTAGTAAACAAAAAAAATTATTTATATTCAAATCATATTGGTAACCCTACTTGCGTACTTAGCAAGCGTGGTGGCTAAAACGGTGCATTGCGCATGACGCTACGATAAAAAATAGGACGGCCTCTATCTGTGAAATTAGATACATAATTCTGTCTGGCACCAGCGTTGTTGCGGTACGCACTGTCGCAGTGCTACTTGTACTGAATTAGGTACAGAATTCGGTGCTGAATTATGTATAGTGTGTACCGGGCTTTAGACCGCCCAAACTGGTTGAGGATATGTCCAGCACAGTCTCCTCAGACCTGACAGTTATTGAGTGTACTTACACTCTCTCTCTTCTCAACTTCATAGCTAATGGCTTTGGGAACAAGCTCTCTCTCATCTTTAAAATCGAAAGTCAGATATTTACATCACATGACTGGCAACAGAAAAAGTAGGAAGGTTCGTTGGGTAGCTGCTACCCAAAATAACAATTCTCACTTTGGTAGCCTACTGCTGGTATTTCGCTTAGGCCTGGTCGAAACAAACTTCCAAACCACCTTGTTTTGTTATATGTATGTCCCTAATTTTATTTAAAAACTTGAAATACTTTGGATATACGCGCTATGTTGTCCCAGAAAACCAAGCCTGGCCCAAGAAAACAAATACTTAGGACGCTCTACATCAACAAATTCATACTTTTGTAATTGTACCAACCGCACGTTACATTAATAGTAATTTCCCGCAAAAAATACTCAAACGATACGAATTAAATTAGCTAGTGTCAAAGTGAATGTTTTAAGCTGCAGAATGATATCTTTTTTACTTTATGTGAAATTATTATTTTTTTAAAATACGGGTACTGAAAGATAAGCAAATATATCAGTACATTAAAATTTTTTTTTATGCAACCAATTTTTACGGGAAATTGCGAAGATGCATTCTGTAACTTAAAACGTTACTTTTCACTCTAAATAATTTCATTCATATTTATTGAATAATTTTCATTTTAGGTAAGTAGCGAAAATAGGCAAATCGTTATTTTGACACGCACTTTACGAAAACTATGGAAATGAGAAATATTATAGTTGTGGAAAGTTACTATGAATGTAATGTGTAAGAGATGGACTGTGTTTGGTACAGTTACGAATTTTTCGGTGCAGAGCAGTCTTACAGAAACGAGTCGAGTTTGGATAACGTAAAAATATACACGAAAAAAAAAAAACAATCCCGTAAGAACTTACGACAAAAAACAAACATAAATTACAATTTTTTTTGTGTGATTTGATATAATTAACTGCTTGCAAGATTTTTCATGTTTTACATTTAAGTTGTGTGTAAGTTGACTACTGCCAAACTCGTGCGCTTTTCTTTCTTTTCTTGACTTTTTTTATTTTCTGGGACAACATAGTTCTGCAATGGCATGAGTTACGTAAAAACATTTCGTTGAATCCATGGAGGTAGGAGTATACAGGAGATGGCATGTTGGTACTTTCTTGAAGTCGACGTATATATGCCAGTTTTGCGCGAACAGTACGTTATTGTTAGTAAACACACAGCAACGAGTAGATCGAGTAAGGATTTCGTAAGCGTCTGTTATGGTATTGATAATGCAGAATGATCAGATTTGAATGAAATCGGTTACGTGCGTTGAATTCGGGTGTAAAGAGAAAACAGGTACGTGAAATACATCTGCTACTGTTATATTTCATGAGTAGAAAAGCCATGTTTTGCATTTGCATTGTGTAAATTATGTGATTAATCAATTATTTATGTAAATAAACCTAGCGAACTAACCTGAAAATACAGCTACATAACATTGTTTATTTTCGCATTTGTACGTCACCGACTATGTGCAACTGCTTGCTAATAGCAATAAATCAAACTAATTTGCACACAAAATCTTAAATAAATAGCAGAAACTAGCATAAATGTCAGTTTAACAATGGTTTCCACGTATAAACAGTTCTCGATGTTGGCACTCACAGAAATGTGTTTCAAAACGCAAGCATATAGGTCGAGTTTTAATATTATTTCAAAACTTTGTTTCCCAAACAACGTAGACTGCGGTAAACACGACACATCTGCTATTCGATAAATCATTTTAACTTTATTGCTCTTTAAACTTTAAGTAAATTACATTGGCTCTTATTGCGGAAACAATGTTTATGGCCTAGTGACCACGTGTATAAACGTTCAAGCAACAAGGGCACAAATACACTGACTTAAAGTGTTTGCCTGGGCAGTATACGGCATGGCCACCCCCTGGTTGTATCAATGTATTTCTGCCACTGGCTGTTTGTAGTGAGAGTAGAGTTTGAAAGCGTGAGTGAGTGAGTGAGAGGTTTTGGTCAGCGCTCAACATCGGGGTCTTTAGCGCTGGTGAGGGGTGACATGAGGTGAGTATGAAGCAGCACAGGAATGAAAGGGCGGGGGAAACGGGAGATCCCCGAGGAAACCCGCCGATCAGCGGCATCGTCCGGCACGATTCCTACGTTTGTACTGCGAGGATCAGATACAGTTTAAGGGTAATGTACTGAGCTAGGCTGTGTGACAATAACACGTTGGACTCGCATTCGTGAGGAACCGGGTTAGATGTCCGACTCCGGCCATGGTTTCCGAAAATCGTTCCAGACGAAAGCTGTGGTGGTTACTTAACGTATGCCATAGCCGACTACTCTCCTAGTTCCTGTCTATGTAGAAAATTGTTTCTAGCCGTCTATAATGAGCTCTCTGCCGTCCAGGCGTAAATTAATAATGAATTCAAATGGATGGGGAATACAAACGTCCTCGTAATACGCTAAGACGCCGCCAGACATTTTCACGCAACATTTTATTGTGTATGAAATCAAGGCGAATCCTTATATAGGTGGTTCGGGGTAAAGTGAGCACTTTTGAAACCCTAATTACTTTATCGTTTAGATTATTTATGGTTTCCTACCATTTTTTTAAACGTAAACAAAGCTTGCTAATGAATAACGTGTCTAGATTGTACCATATAATCATAGACTATTTAAATGTTAACACCTGGCGTTATAATAAATAATATTTTTAAATTACTATTCCTAACTATATCGTCTGTAAAAGTTCCCACTTTATCGTGAGCCGCCTGTGTGCCCATGTGTCATACAATATATTCTATACTCCATTTCGTATAATCACAGTAAATTTTGACAGCTACTTATGGTAATTACTGTTAATATTATGTAATGTGTGTCACAATGCAAGATGAAGTTTACAGTACGTACAGTGGAATGGACGTCTGTGATTAATTTTAGAATTAAAAATGTCCACTGACAAAACATCGAACACCTGCCTCAATTAAAAATGTGTGTCCTCAGAACTGCCCAATTTACTGAAGTTATGCGAAACAATAGGGGTATTTTAGCAGTTGAATTTTTACAAGTAAGCGTTTGCAAATACTGTTTGCAGTTACAAGAGACCGGTAACATATCGTAACCTGTGAACAGAAATGGCCACCACCATGAAGTTATGAATTGTTGTTGTTGCTCGTGCCTTATCAGAAATATAATTGGACTGTATAAGGCAAAACACCTCTTCACGAATATGCATTGTACATTTATACACATACAGCATAATAAATTGTAGTATGTAAATAGATTTATGCAGTTGCATGAAATGTAAAAATTAATATTGTGCCATTTTATTTCAGAATATCGCGCCTAAATTCTGATTTCAGATTTACTCGATATAAATCAAGAAATGATTAAGGTAAACATCCTGTGAACAAATCCTGTAGCCGTCCTCCTGCCTCGGTTGCAAGAAATATGGAAACACACTCAACCAGTTTGCAACATGTTTACAAACACCACTGTAAACAGGAGCGCTAGAATGCTCTGTTCACAGAATCTGCTACTAATACAACCGCTAAAATACGCCTATTGTTTAACATGTCTGGGGAAAAATACTGCAAACGCTGAGAATAAGACATAAACGTCTGCCTTGTACATGTATTTATTGTAAGGTGAAGTCCTTCTTGTCAATAATAACGAGCAGAAAATGAATTTCGTTCTGGCGTCACTCGTTAATTTTTTAATTAGGTGAAATTTATACACTGTGTTTATTGCCTATACAGCTATGTGGCGGAAAGATACAAATTGGCTAAACGCGGAAAAATCGCCAGAGCTTGAGAAGTGCTCAAATTACCATAAATAGCCTATAATATAGGTGAATATTTATGAATTCATGTCACACACACGGAATATGTAGTTTGAAGGCTGTATATTTTGTTGGCGGTAAGGACGAGGACAACAAGCCACCGTGGTGGCTGTACCTCGCAACTATGCACGAGCGAAGGACTCCCAAGCAGGCACTGGCCTGCCAGAGTGACCTTGACCCCCCTCTCTACAGCTGTCGGCAGGTGGTCGGCGGCACATCTGCTCGTTATGTGTCTGTAGTGCCGCGTCCTCGATAGCAGAGCGCCAGGTGGCTCTTCCACACATTCCACCTCTGGTATCGCCTTAATTATTGTACACGATTGTGGCGCACCTACAATTTTTTGCATTGTGGCTCGGCCTTCTCTTAAGATTTCTATTTATGTTGAAAATTTTGCACATTTGAAAGTTGGCTCATAGGGTGTTGACGGTTAAAATGAACACATTTGAAGACGGTTTCGTTAAACATCATAGTAAAAAATTTCGAGTTCGCGGAAATTTCCACTTTGCTTAAACGGCTGTGTTTTATGTTGACAAGTGACGGATACATTAAATTAGGCTGGAAGGAAAGTAATAACCGGGACTTAAGATGTTCACACTTTACCGTTAATAGCTTCATACTTAAGTAGTTTTTTCTTTTTTTTTTTTCTCCGCTGTATATCATTAAATATCGCGTGTTATTTTCTTAAAACAAAGTTGACAGTCTCCTTAAATATAATGTAAATATTAATTGCTTTGAGAATGGATGCTCTGTTATTTAACCGTATAATAATACACGTTTGTGAATAATGATTCGTAATTGGTTTATTTAAGTTAGGCCTATATACTTGTACAATAATGTCGTTTCAATGTAATCCAGCCGCTTCAGCCCACATGACAGTATAGGCCTAATTTAATGTTATTGCTGTTTTATTAGAAATGGCCACATAAGAATATACGTGCTACAGTTGGTAGGGCATATTTATCAACACCGAATGCTTCATAAAATAATATCAATCGTACATTGAATTGCCAGTGACTGCGTCTACAGCCTTGGCGAGGCTCAGTCATGTGATGGAGTAGGTCAGCTTCACATCGTATTTTTTTTATGTAAGTATCCAAACTTTTCATTGTTTGTAATCATTTTATATTGCATATTTAACAGTCTCGATAATATTTTGTAAGTAATGAAATTCCTTGCGGTGGTTTTTCGTTACCAATTTGGGTTTTTAATACTGTGATACATAGGCCTACAATTGTGTATAAGCAACACGGAGATATAATAACAATTGTAAAATAAATGCAGATTAAGTCTAACCGAACGATTTAAAAATATGACTGCATATTTCCACGGTAGTTTATTACTGTCTACGTGTGTTTAGCTCAAATCCGTCCGCATATTTAGTATTTACTTACAGCTAACATATTGTTAGTTCCTACCCGATGCGTTTTCCTTATGAGACATTCGCATTTTACCAATAAAATTTAAGTGACTTCGCCAAAAAGTGATACAACTGCATTAGAATACGTCTTAAGCAATACCTAGACGGTTATAGGACATGTTCTATGTAGAGCTCCCACATTTAATTTTGAAATATTATTTTAACTAGAATTTATAGGTTAGTCAGAGCAGGCGAAAACACGCCATATTTGCCGTTGCTCGTGCGAAAAAAACAGCTGTTCAGAAGTATGCAAAACAATAGTGAGTTTATATGGAGCATTTATGCACAGTCAATGTAATATCACTGATTAACCTCAGCGATTTTATATGCTTTTTAAGTGTATGTAATTGATACTTTTTTATTTTTTACGTACACCACTAAGAAAAAGTTTTGTACTGCTCCTTATATGTCGATCGTGAATTATGTACAATACTCCGTCCTGCTGACTGTCAACGTTTTGTATTTGTATGTACGGGATAGTCGAGTATGTATTGTGTAGGCCTACATCCATGTATTGTTCCCAGAAACTGTGGGTCGCACGCTTCTTCCAAAGTCCAGGTTATAAAAAAGATTTATGTAGTTGATTCCTGGCATGTAGACTCAGAATTTCATTAAAAATAATTATTTGAAAATAAAATTTACTCGTCACGTTTTTTAGACGGATTAAATAGTATTAAAAAAATTATATTCAAATGCTTGTAATATTTAAATTGAAAGCGGCCTATGCAATATATAGCCTAACTGAGGCTTGAATATTTACCTAAATCACTGACGATTTTATTGCTCTGCAAATGATATTAAAGGTTTTATGTGAGTTTTCTCAACAACAGCTAGGCCCCTACTTTCTGCGTGCCTTAAAAGTGCCTGATGCATGCGCCTGTTTTTTTTTTTTTTTTTTGTTAATAATCGTGTGAGTATTTGCACAGGAGAAATTATGTAATTTTTTAAAGTTCGTTTTAAAAACGTGATATATTATTTTCTATATTTAAAAAAATTATTTTTGCTTTTTATTTAATTTTGTGTGTAGGTAATTTTGCAATCGATTTTAAACTTGCAAAATGTGCACCGAACAGACAAACAAAGAGAAAGGTAAGAAAGGAAGTTAATAATCAATTTTCATACAATTCTGGGCAAGTTTCAAGTGTCTCGCTCTTCTTAATTTTATTTTCTTTATTTGAATAATTAATATTTCACAATTGTTTCATCTTATATTGCTTTGTCATCCATTTCTAAGCTATGTTTAAAGTTTCAAGTCTATAGCTTATCGGGGAGTTAGTTTAACATGGCATATTAAACTGTTTTTTGTAAAAAAATTATTTATTTCCTTCTCATCCATTTCTAAGCTATGTTTAAAATTTTCTAGTATCTATCTCACCGAGAAGTTAGTTTAACGTGGTATACGAAATTTTTTTTCTTTAAATAATTACTTATTATACAAAAAATGTTCCTCTTATATTGCATTGTCATCCAGTTCTGAGCTAAGTTTGAAGTTTCATGTCTCTTGGCCATGGAAAGTTGGTTTCACAACTATTGCGAAATTTAAACCAGAACAAACAAGCAGTCAATCGAGTTAATAAACATATGGTAAAAATTGGATAAATATTAGATTTATTTTATGAAGAATTCGGTAATTTCTATCGAGTTTCACGGGAAAACCAACGGAAAAGGGCCTCATGATTTAAACGAACAAAAACTTGACATAAAAACAAGTTATCCTTAGTTTTCTTAGGATTCGAACGAATAACGTACCTATTGGTCAAAATCCACCTTAACGAAATTGGCCACTTGTCACCATGCCTGAAAAAGAACCATCTAAATATTTGTGGAACGACGCGTGTGTTTGCACGAAGCTGAGATAGTTTAAATTACAGCATGGTTACGCAAGAGAGAACAATGGTACAGAAGTCAAGGACGGTGACGCTGATACGTCTATCTTGCAAAGCACTGACACACCTAGGTTATATCTTCATGCTTGTGCTGCGTCTGGGTCAAACACAGGTATTCGCAAATCGTGTCATCACCATGACGTGGTAAACTGGACAAAATTTACTTTTAATTGCCTACATTCTTAAAAATTTGCTTCTGAAAAAAAAATGAAGCACGTGCCTTTTTTACGTTGAAAATAGGACCAGCAATTTGTAGTTTAGTTGAGTTAAAGGAGAAGGAAATCCACGTACTTTAATTTACTGTTACTTACGGCTAGAGACCCGAAAATTTCGCGGGTTCAACAACCTGCCTGCTGGATTCCACAGTCCTGTTTACACTGTCCTCAATTGCTTGCCCATTGACTGCTGCTCCAGTGCGTGGTATAACGTTAGTCAGCGAGTGTTCTCGTTCAGCTACTTGTTCATTGGCTGCTGATCCAGTGAGTGGTATCACGTTAGTCAGTGAGTGTTCTCGTTCAGCAGCTGCTGCTCCAGTTATGATCAGTCGCACTCGTGTTCTATGACCCTGCGTATCACTGCCTGAAGACCGGAACGTATTCAAATTCCCGAAACATCGTTTTCCGTTCATTTCTGTAAAAACTACTTTTCCTTGTTTGTCCTTTTGCCAAAGCAGACCTTTGTTGTCTGCCTTGGTCGTGTCGGGTTTTTTTCCGTATTTAGATCCTTGTTTTATTTGACCCGATTCCATCTATGGATTTTATTGCTGTGTATATATTCTGTTTACTGAAGCATACCCTGCATATTTATGTTTTCATATTCTCTGTAGTTTTCTTTGGCAGACATGTGCACCATTCGATTATGCACTCCCACTGCACAGCTCTGTCAAAGATCAGGAGGTTTTTGCAGATGCATACTCTGCGGCAGACCATGGACATTTTGGCCAATGGGAGATGTCGAAATATTGCACAGCCGTTTGGAGTCTGTAGTCTACCGGCAAAAAAACAAATCATGAACTTCGCATGTCTCAACTTATCAGTAGTCGTCAAACTTTACTGAAGATTTCGAAACAAAGTACTGTATACCGAATAAGCCATGCAAAGTTTTATGGCAACTATTATTAGTAGAGACATGAACTTTTCGCGAAAAGAATTTTGCCCCACTTTGTTCCAGTGCCTTATGTGCACGTCTGCAGTTCTGCTTCATAGATATTGGCAGCGTGCCTTTGAACTGTGACGTTTCTCATTTGACTGTACCAATCACAATAAGGTTACTGTAACACCACACGTCTGTGATTTGCGTGTAAAACCCCAC
>PNEQ01004685.1:38373-78923 GCA_003012365.1 Medauroidea extradentata
ACGTTCTTGACATATTTTGTTTTTAAGCACGTAACTTTTAGACGTAAAAAAATTCAAAAATTTTTTAATGTATTTTAGTTCGCGGATAAAGTAGGCGCTGTGTCATATGCTGAATCGGCAAAAGAGGATAAATGTCAGAGGTGTAGTCGGTTGAATAAAGAAGGGGGAGGTGTATATACTCTCTCCGCGAAATTTAATGAATTGTTAAAAGTGATTACATATTTTTATTATTATTTTGTCTGTAGACGTAGCTACTAATACCAGTACATGAGGATACTGACTATCCCGGAACTGTTCAACTATCAGGTTTGGCTTAGTACCTGTCGAACCTACATGTACGCTACCAGTGACTTTTTTTTGTGAGGACCACATTGTTATATGATTTTAGGGTGTAATTTTTAGTACCCTCAAAATGTGAACAGATTAGAAATGTCATTGTTAAGTATCATCTCATAAATATTTACCTACATATTTATTCACGTAGCAGGATTTTCCTGTAGTTAATGAAGATAAATGATTCCGTCCAAAAGCGATATAATTTAAAATGAGTGTGCGGTGCCAGATATAATTGAACATCCTTGGTCTCGCCAGGACTCCCAGGTTGGCAGCGAACTTGAAGCGCCCTGATACTGGCCGTGTGTGTGTTTGTGTGAGTAAGGTTAACTCTAGTACAGGCTAGAAACAACATGTGTTTTCGTATGAGAGAGCTTAACACAGGGAACATTTCTGCCGCTAGTTTCGCTGCCATCGCAAGGGACCGAAAAATACGAACCTGTAGTAAAATTTAATTTAAATAGGCTTAGAAATGACAGAAGTAATTTTACTTAATTTTAAAGTGGAAAGAAACCAATATCGCGTTTTAAATTATCAACTTTTTGTAACTTAAAATCCAGGAAGGCTGTGTGATTGGTCAGTTTGCACTCATTACCGATACCAGCGTTCAAGCGGTAAAAATTTTATCCTGCGCCAAACTTTAAAATTGATCTTTTTAATATGTAGTAGAACTAACCTATGTGTGAGCGAAGGCAGGTTCACACGCTGCCGGTAGCTCGCCATGTTAGTATGCTAGTTAATCGGCAATGCAGTTCGCTCCTGGGGGTTAGATACTTGGTCGGTTTACAAACTAGCATGGATCATTTACATGTTGCTTTGTACTTTCTGCAAGTAGGCCAGAAACTGGCCATCCCATACTGGCCTAGTAGCTTGTTTAGTTTGTTCGCAGTAGTGTCAGTCAAACTATGATGCACTAGTAACTGTGACGTTATCAGAAGAATGGAGGGTTCAGATGAGAAAAGTAATAAAGTCAGTATCGACAGTTTTATTGGAGGAACTAAGAAACATTGCAGATAAAGAGACGAATAAAGTAAAGAGGGTGTGGACAAGAACATGGATTCGTAGAAGATCAGATCGAGTATCTTCTGAAACCAATTCGTTGGAGTTTTTAACTTGCAATGATAGTTACGCCGAAACTTTCGCTTTTCGTACATATACACAGTGGGCACATGTCGAATAGTTTCGCAAAAAAAAAAGAAGGTATTTACGAACACACTTCAACGCATTTCAAACACGTGGTAGGCGGTGCCCTTTAGTAATATTTAGTATGTGTTTTAATAAGACTGGGTCCTTTCCGAAAGTGAAACCTGACTACTCCACTAATTGTTGGCGCGTTATACGCAGAGACGAGAAACATTCGCGGGTTCACGGAGTAATATCTATAGACTCCTAAAAATATGGCATCTCGGGAGAAGATGTCAGTCATTTAGGTTTTTAAACGTTTCGTTGATTACTATTCAAACTTTTTTAAAATGAAATTTATAGCTTATTTCTTGGGACGTGAAAAATTTTCGTTTTCATTTACGCACGCACTAGAATTCCAGTATCTATAAGCTCGTGTCACTTTCGCAATTGGTCCTTAACTTATTCGACATCTTGAAGTCTCTGAGCCAATAATATAAATATACCCTAACATGCCCCATACAACTGAATCAGCTGACAGCTATTGAACACTTGTTATCTGTTTGAATATTCAAATATTATTGGAGGCTAGCCCACGGGTCATAGAACCCGCGAATCATGCCGGTCTGTACTGATTACTGACTTACAAAGATGTCCAATGAAAATGGTAATGTATTGTAATTTTTTTCTGCAAATTTATTCCAATATTGTTGCATATCCCCCCCTCCCCTTCTACGAGCTACCTTATCTTGGTAGTCAAAACAGACGGCAGCTGTTCATTGGCTGCTCGGAGACGCAGTCGTACTACATGATTGGGCCTGCATTTAGTTGCTTCTTTATTACTGGTTCGTCGCCCTACCATGGCGTGTCAAATAAGTCACGGGCCAATTGCTGAAGTGGCACGAAATTACAAATTGTTTGTAATGTAGCTTGTGCCCGAAATAAAACGATATGTTTCCATTTGTTGGAAGGCATAACTATGGTTAATTCTAGTGTAGGTTGGAAAGATCTTGCTTAAAGTTTGGCAAGGGATAATTTCTGCCGCTGAGCGCTGGTATCGGAAAGGGGTGGAAACTTACCATTCACAGAGCTTTCGTTAATATGAAGTTACACGAAGTTGATAGGTCAAAACCCAAAATTGGTTTGTTTTTCACTTTCAAATTAAATTAAATGTCTTCCTTCTTGGCCAAGTCTAGTTTAAATGAATATTACTATGGTGTTTCTTATTTTATTAGGTACGTTAGTGATAGCAGCGCATCTAGCGGCAAAACTTTTCTTTGTGCAGATGTCTCCCATAAGAAAACGCGTTTTCTTTCTAACCTGTAGTATAATTAACACTAAGCTGGGTTCACAACCACCGTGTAGCGTGCGTACGTACGTATAACATAATTGATCAACTTTCGACTTCCTATGTATGTACATACATCAGTAACTATCAGCCCAGTCAGCAGGATCGTCTTCGGGGGAATTCAGTGGCACGGCATTCCATGCGCTACGTACTCTGAGTGGTGGTTGTGAATTCGTCTGAAAATTAGCCGCAAGAACTTAAAACTAAATTTTATTTTAATGATGCTTTACAAATACTTCCTCTTTTTGTCGTAAATTATTATTTTATATCATACGTTGTAAAACAATTAATGATTAATAATTTATTGCCGACGTTCTGCGCTAACATCACATCTAGATTCTTTGGTGTTCTGAATACAATCCTATAAACCTTAGCAGAAGGAGTCACATGACTCTAGAGGACAGTGGAGTTGCTCCAGAGGCTGCACCGGTCCGCTCCTGCAGTGTTCTGGTTCACTGCACCGACCCCCCAACTTCCCCTCCCACTCGATCTATCCTCCTCGCCTTCCCCTCCCTCGCCGCGTCATCTCTCATCTTTCGCACCGTGCACCTGCCAAGTTCAGCACAATCTCCTCCTGCTCCTCACCTACCTGCGGGCCACTTCTCTGCACGCAGCCTGTGGTTCGAGACATGGACGTCACCTGAATTTATTCCGCGGGGGGGGGGGGGGGATAAGAGTAATTTTTAACAAAAATTTATATTTTTGCAAAAGGACCGTAACTTCCTTGGTTACCTTTATAAAAACAATTTAAATTATTTCAAAAAATTCAATTGCACAAATCAGTACAGTACAGTTTTCACTTTATTATTTCCAAGCCTGTTTAAATTTGACTTTGCTACAGTTTCGTATTTTTCTGGTCCCAGCGACAGCAGCGAAACTAGCGGCAGAAATTTTCTCTGTGCCAAACTCCTCCATAAGAAAACACATTTTCTTTCTAACCTGTAGTAGAATTAACCTTACCTGCAGCAATGTTAACGCTCAGATTAACTCGCGAAATTCGTTTCTCTTCCAAACATGTTTTGTATTAACATACTGTACTGTATGTCAACTGATAACCTCTAAATCATTACTATGTTGCCACTCTTGGCGGCATCGCAACGGCCGTTCATTCGAGTGAGACAGTTCGTGCAGGGAGGACTTCTTGGCGTGCCCATCGGCTCGTGTGAGACGGTCTGCTGCCCCCTCCCCCTAAGATACGAAGCTGGTGCATTGTTGCCTCGTCTTAGGTCTTTCGCGACAGTCTAACTCGCATAATGTGCCAACCTTGTTTTTGTATGCAGCGAGCATTTCTAGGGAACGTAACTTCAAAAGCACCAGCTCAGAGTGTAGGTATGTGTATCGTCTGACCATGTTTCGCCACTGGTTTAAAATAAATATATTGAATGGTGTCAGGTACACTTGGACGTTCGTATAAGACCAGCCTAACATTATTACATTTTCAGTCATCTTGATATGTGTTCTTAACAAATCTTTTACTTTTCTTTCGGTTCAGGGGACCTCTCGCCTCCCACCTAGACGATCCGGGTTCGATCCCGGATTGTTCGCATATAGGAAACGTGGTGGACGTTGCCGGTGGCTGGCGTGTTTTCTCGGGGATCTCCCATTTTTTCCCGCCTCTTTAATTCCGTCGCAGCTCCACACTCATCTTACCGTCATCTCATCCATTCCTCGGGCCGGACGGGCGACAGGCATGTCTCGCTAGTTGAGAAACCGGCCCAACCTTCACCCGGCCTTCTCTCATACACAATGTGACCCTGCACGTAGGCGGGAACACGTAGTGGATTTTCATTTCAGTTCTGGTTCAAGGTAATAACCTAAGAAACTCCTCAAGAAGACTTCTCCGTAGACTATCGAGTGGTGTTTCTGATGCCATCAATTTTGTCAGTGGGATGCAAGTCAATTGTATCTCCGTACTAAGGAAAACAAAACTCATTAGGTATACAGACAGAGCGAGGTGCCGCAACGGTAACATTTTGGACTCGACATCGGGAGGACTCGGGTCCGACCCTCGGCTCCTGCTGCCCTGATATAGGTTTTTCCGTGGCTTTTCGAAATTGCCCCAGGCGAATGCTGGAACCGTTCCTTGACGAACGCCATGGGCGATTCCTGTCTTTGTTTCTGTCATCGGTAGAGCCACGATTTTATGGCGAAAAGATTTTTGCAACATTTGGTTTCGATGCGTGATGTGCACACCTGCAGCTCTGCTACATCGTCTGTGGTTGGATGATTTGACTCTCACTTGCCTTGGCAAATTATAGACGTACAGACTCACAATAATCTTATTCTGATTGGTGCAGTCAAATGAGAAACGTGTCTGAACAAAGACACGCTGCCAATAACCTTGAAACAGAACTGCCGATGTGCACGTGAGTCACTGAAACAGAGTGGGGCAAAAATCTTTTCGCGACAAAATCGTGGCCCTAGTCATCGGGCCATGTAGTGTGCCGTTGCCTCTAATGACCTCGCTATCGACGAGACATAAAGCTTACTTACCGTAATCCTATCTAGGTGTATTGGTATATATGTATTTAGGTGTAATGTATCAGACAAATTAAAACGAGATTAATACAGTGTTACGGTAACATTGGCTCCGAACGCTAGACAGCAGTTGGCTACACTGTAGTTGGGGCGTACAGTGGATACCGTAGCCAGTTGAGCACAATCACAATGGACTGGAAGATCTGACTGATTCGTGCATTTGTAATAAACCAATACATTACAAGTTGTTCGATCAGCTGACAATGTACAGCTCTTCTAAGGAACTTGGGGTACCTCGCATGAGATTAATACCACGATAACGCCTGTTGTAAGACGCGCATGATAACCACTGTTCTTCCGGGGTGCCCGGCAGACCAGCAGAATACATTTGTTTTTGTAAACATGCGATGTGGAAGATAACCCGACGTTCCTTTTGACATGCCTCGGCGTCCGAAGATTCTTCCAGGCGCAGCTACTTACGGACTGACTGGAAAATGTATCAAATAAGTTAAAATAAAATAATTATCTTCCGGTTACTATAATTTTAACAATATCTCACGTTATTAAATTTTTGCTGACATTCGTAAGGAAACACATAATTTAACACCAGTCTTTCTTTTACAATATTCTTTCCTTTTCGTTCAGTCATAATATTTATTCTCAAGTATGTAGACTGTTAGATAGCAGAATTCTAGTTGTTTTATTCTTGTGGGTTACATGTTACGTCCCAGATGTTTGCCGTCAACCTAATCTACGTGCACAGAGGCTGGCTTTACATGTTAAGCCAAAATTAAATAAAAAAAAATACGTCGTAAATCACATACACTCCTTAACCGGAATTGTTAACCAGGGTTATTTTCGCCCAGCGGAATAACTTTGACCTTTTCAAAATGTTGGTAACATTGTTTGGCTTCATTTACCGACTTCATCAAATGACCCAAAAACTAATATAAGTGTGACTTATTTACCCCGTAAGGTCAGAGTAACCTATCATCACACCGAATGTTAACAGTCCTCCAGACCAACCATGCTACATAAGTCCGTAGGCTCTGAAGAAAAAAAAAACGCTGTTCGGCCTAGTAAACGCAATTTGTGATAAACTTTACGCTTTTGAAGAACACCTGGTCGAGAATAATTGTTTAAAAATATTGTTTATTTTTACGTCATAATATTAACGTTTCAGTACGGTACAATCTATATATACACTGTGGTGAATACTGAGGGAGCTCTGTTTACATTAAAATGTAATAGGAAAATACAAATTATCTGGGAGGAACATAATAAGCAGGCTTTAAAACTTTATCCCGAACCACCTGTAGTATAGTTGACAAAATATAGCTTGTAGAGTTGTAACGTACGGTTAAACCTTTTGCAAATTATTGAACTTAATTGTAATTAGAATTTTTGTTTTCAGCACTAAAAAACCGATCGCTTAGCATTGATTTTTTTTACTTTAAATTTTACTATTGTCGATTTCTAGTAGTACAGTCCAGTAAACTTATAGATGGTTTTAATTTTACTCACTTCTAATTTTTACTGGCAATTCGGCAGGTATAATTTTTTCATTGTATTTTTTTGTCCTTTATCAGCTTGCTCCATTTGTGGCGAGTGGGATGGGAAAAGCTAGACTCTAAATTTCGTTACTAGTTCGATGCGTCATTTTATTGTACACTGAAAGAAAAAAAAGTAAGTTTCCTTTACATTTAATTTTGACGGCTACTGTTTACCATCACACGACTGGGCGTGAATTTATTTGTGTCTTCCAGGAGACGTCAAGTAAGTCACTATCCAATCTGCGAACGTGACATGTAGGTACATACAGTTGTTTGAATTCTAGCTTGTGCCTTTATTTATAACGTAATTCAGGAGCGCAATAAACTAACGGAGACAGATGATAGATTGTAAAATTGTTGCAGTTTGCGAGACGTAATGTCAGTTATATTTTATTAACGTAGCAAGGAGACAAACAAAGTGTAATGAGTCTTCTGAATTGTGCTCTTCATTAAACTCCCTTCGCCAACAACCACCATCACAAGTGTGTGTGTGTGTGTGCATATATATTAGCGTGACTGTGTTCCAAGGCGTGCGGTATTAGCAGCGATTATATGCTTTGAGCAGTTGTGTTGTTGCAGAAACCAAGGTGTATATATTATAGGATAATTCGTACCTTGCCTCTTGTACGCTACTGGCTGTGGAGTGTTCCTGACCATACAAGTCAAATGGTTCCTCAGACAACTCAGTGTTGTGTATAGTCACTGCTGGTCACCGCACATCTTGGGACACTCCACGCGACGCCCCTGATATATATATATATATATATATATATATATATATATATATATATATATATATAGTGTGTACATATGGTCAGAAGGCTAAGGATTTTATCAGTATCACTTTTTAGAAAGACATTAGTAAACGTATAGCCTAGAGAGATGTGGATTTCCACCGATTTGATTACTAAGTGGAAATTTAATGAAGCTCAGAAAAAAAAATTTCCAGTTAGCTACTAGGGACCGAAAGTTTTCGCGAAAATATTTTTGCACCAGTTTGTTTCAATGCCTTACGTGAACATCTGCAACTCTCCTTCGTGGTTATTGACAGCGTGTATTTGTGCAGAGGCTGCACCCATTTGACTGTGCCAATTAGACTAAGGTTACTGCGACACCACATGTTTGCGATTTGCAGGTAGAACCCCAAGACTCCTTGAGAATTGAAAACGTAAGGCATTGGAACAAGTTGGTGCAAAATTCTTTTCACCAAAAACCAGTGGCACTTAAGTACAGAATGGGTTGTTCCAGACACTTTTTATATGCACTTGTACGATCTCGTGTGCTTAGTACGTTGGTTCTTGGCCATACTGTGTTTTAGAATGTTTTATTGTGGTTAACTGACAATTTCTAATGTGAATAATTTTGAAACTTATGTGATATTTTTGGTCAGTTTCAGGAACAGCCATGGAGCTGGATCTGTACAGCGACTACAGTAGTTTGGAGGATCAGGACTTCTATGCCTCCTCCTACAGTCCCAAACATCGCCTCGCCAAGGTAGGCTTCATTTGTCAAGTATTTCTCCACATCAGATAACACAGTTGGCACTAATATGATTTACATTTTCTGTGTTGTAATGAAATGGCAGTAATCTGTGACAGTTACTTTTACTTGTTATTTGCTTGTAAATTCCCGTGACGCGTCTAAATACAACTTGCAGTGTCATACTGTCATGCCATTATTAAGAGGGATAAATGGTCGCCATCTTGAATTTTTTTATTTTTGTCATAACATTTCTTTTGGGTGTATGGGTTAGCGTCTGTACTAAGATTTCAGTGATTGAGAATTTCAAAACGTGGATGACGTTTAGACATTGAGATTGACTGCTAGTAACTCTGTGCCTTTTGTTTTGTTAGAATGTAACTTGCAGAATGCGAGCCGCTTATCATATATATATATATATATATATATATATATATATATATATATATATATATATATATATACTATATATAAGTAAATATAATATTCGCGGAACATGTATATAAAATATATATAACTTGACTTATCGTTATAACCAGTAATAGTAAATAATTGCCTATAATTTTAAACTTAGTGAGAAGAATATGATCCACGTATTATAATACTTTTTTTTCTTCCATGTAATCACTTGATGAGTTTGTGAAGAAATCCTTAACAGTTTGTTCGAAATTAGTTACAAATAAATGACTGTCGATATGGGACAGACTGTTAATGCAAATAATTTATATTACTAACAAATGGTTCTCATAGATGAAAATCTTCAGATGACTGCACACCGTTTGTAAATCCTCTTTATTTTTAGGTTTTAGAAATTTATACAGGCTTATTGAATTACTTACTGATTTCTTGAGAAGCTGAAGATTTAAACTGCAGTGTATTATGTAATGTAAGACGCGCCACTTTGAGTAACAGGAGGCACTCATTATTTCGAGAGAGAGAAAAAGTGTCTAGTGTTTGATATATCTAAAACGTGATGGACTCCTAGTAACAGCACAAAACGTTAGTGGCTACTTAGGAAAGTTTAGATTCGTTCTTATAACCGCAAGTCATGCCGAAGGAGAATTTTTTAGACATTGTCATGCTCTATTGTTGTTGAGAACTGTATCACATTGCTTTCGTTACTATTTCTTCCAAAATGTTTTGAGTGTCTGCAGTGGCATTGTCAACTCCATCCCCCCGACAGTATTAGTTAATGATCCATTTCACATTAATTGCTACGGGAAATTTACTAATGTTTTTCTGAAACATTCCGTGTAATGTTTACGTATTTATTCATTTAAAGTACTCGTATAAGTTGCATAATCAAATAAGTATCGTTATTTAATGATTTTTAAGCAATTTTCCGACGCCTTTGCCGCCGTCGAGGGTTTGTAGTTTTGAAACTGCGAATATAAAACACAAGTTTCTAATTTTTAAAATAGTCGGAGAAACAAGCATGTTAACTATAACAGGAGCCAGCCAACTCATAAAGGAGCAAAATACGGACTACATAGTTTATTTCGTGCGGAAATGTATTTCAAAATGCAATTAAAATATGTTACTTGCAGTTACTCTACGTGGTTTATGTGCAGTGCGTTGTAACGTCTGCATGGACGCTAAAGTGAGTTTTGCGCTGCCGTCTCTTCCAAGCAGATAACAGCCACAGTACTTGACCTTGGAACTGTGTAGTGCGATCTGATAACGTCTTACAACAGACCATCAACCCATCGTTATCTGCTGTTCTCGAACATGCCCCAAGCAGAGATGCGCATATATTTTTAACTAAGGTGCCATGGGTTCGATTTTCGGTGAAGCAACTGGATTTTACAGCCGCGAACGGCCTTCTCCTTCGTAGCAGCTCAAAAAGAGCTGTTGATCCTTGATATTTGCATTACCCGATCAGTGTTGCGATGTAAATTAGTGCGTGATGGGTTGCTTTTTTAGTGCGATAGCTTACAAAATAAATTACATTTTTGGTGACGCGGTAGCAGGTGCGCTAATACCAGACAGGAATCACTCTTATTTATCAGATGCTTTGCCCACCCAGTAAAAAAAAGCTAGGTTAGGGCTCACGTATGCCGCTTACCGCGTGTTTCTTACAATCATGATGATACTCTATAGCGTATTTACAGATTTTATGTGAATATAAAAATAAAATTATGTGGTCACCACTTAAAGTCCCATAGGAAAAAGGATCATAGTAGAGAACTGCACGCCAGTTGAGTAGCTTGCGCTGAGAGGCGATAATGCATTACATACATCTGTCGACAGCAACCTTACCGCTCCTGCATCACACACACAGCCTATTATTACCCCAGAGCCCTGGCAAAATAAGTATAGTGATTTTTACTTGTTAAAATTAATTAAGTGGAACTCGTCACTGACTTTCTTTTTCGGCACGACACGGCTCACATTGCTAAAGAATTTTGTAGTCAGTGTGTAAATGCCCTGAAAACTGTGAGCAGCTAAGTATTTCCATCCCCAAAAACACTGGAAAACACCTACTCATAAATATTGTTTTAACATGTTTGTTCCTCTAGCAATATTGTCATGTTCTGAGTGCAGGATATTTCGTTCGAAAGAGATATTGTGGAAGGCGACTAGCCGCAAGTAATATAATTTATCCTTATATTGCTCTTGCCTGGGCTCCTGGAGAGACTTCTTGTGTCCTTTATCCTGCAATTACTGTATTTTGGCCACTTTAGTCACCATACAGCAGTCTCGTGGTACCCCTCGCATGTCTGTCGTAGTGTCGTTCAGTTATCCCGTCTGCAAGTACCATACACGCATGCTTTGAAAGGCCTGTTCAGATACGCCGTACGAAGATACAGGACTCCGCCTTCATAATCGTAGGTATATATGTGTGTGCGTCATTGGCCGAAACAATTGTCCGCGTATTATCCACTTTATCTGCAGAATACAGTACGGTGCCATAATTTGTGTCTGGCAAATCATTTTACGGAATTAACTTTTTCGTGGCGACAAAAGTGTAAGTCCGTTTTGCCGCCTCGAATTAGTATTGACCGTTTCTCTCCGCACACGTGTTTTTTTACTGTCATAATTTTCTTTTTATATTCACTCTAGATGGGTCAGGAATCTGTACATTAAAGAATTTATGTTAACGTTTCCAGTTTGTTTACTAAAGGTAGGGGGTCTTTTTAACTGTAACACAATAGTAGCAAGACAAGATTGAGTAAGGTTGAAAAGTTAGGGTATCTTATAAACAGGCTTCGCTTTTCGATTGTAAAATTTAGACTACTAACCATCTTTGTTACGCATTTTGTTATTTATGGGCTTATTCCGTTAGGCGTTAGTCTTAAATTATGTTTAACGTAACTTTGGCTTCGTTTTTATTTTTAAATTAAGACATAGCATAGATCTTGACATCTGAAGACTTTATAGAATTTCAAGTGTACTTTTACAGTTTTTTTATCAGTAAATATGAAAAAGGATCGGTAGGAATTAGTAGACAGTTTTGGTTCTGTGTACTCTGCCTCATAATACACAAGCGCTGTTCACATACAAGAAGTATCGCGGAAGGAATACACTCTGGCGGAAGTTGTATCTGAGCAACACACATGGCGTTGAAAATGTTCATATAGACTGTTCACTTTAAACTGAGCACTCAACAACATTCATAATAACCAAAAACTGTATTTTATCGGGGTCAAAGGTGATTCGTTTTCAGTGTGGTGAAACATTTACACTGGTTTCTAGTTTCATAATAATTTTCATATTGAAAATAGTACAGATGGATGTATAACAGTTGAAAGAAAACGTTAAGCACACTGCTCACTTTATTGTGAACAGGCTATATAAAAGTTAGTCTCCCCTAAGTTTTGCTCGCTTGGTCGGTGCCTTCTGCAACTTCTACGCCCAAACAGTTAAAGGCGTTCGTGTGGGCAAATGTAGTACTCAAGTTTCTACAACCAAACAGTTGTTTTGATGTGTGTAACTACAATTTATGCAAGAAAGTGCGACACCATTTACACGAGGTAGGGTAGCGGGTGTAAAATGTGTATGTGGAGTTTCGCGCCAATTCATCGCAGAAGCCTGAAGTGTCACCGTTGTTCTAATTTCAAAGTATGATTTTCAGACTCTTGTCAGACAACGAAATTTGCGTAAACTTCAATTGAGAAGGTACGCACGAGATTTTTTATCGGTCATCTGACTTCTTTATGTATTTATTATTTATTTTGTGAATGCCTTGGACATAGCCTATGTGATGCAACGAAGACCTGTTTCGTAGTTATAAATCACTTTAATTTGTCAGTATATTAATGTTTACATATTGCTTATTTATCTGCACTTTGGTCCATACAACCATGCATTGGTTGGCTTTTATAAAATAGTTCACTTCTTTAACCGTTTATAAAGTAGTTTGTTTACATGTTCCCATGACAACGAGAGCAAACAAGTCATCACGCCTTCAGGTGATAAGCTCTTACACCTTGGACGCCATTCACGCCACAACCGCTGCAACTTTGCCGAAGGTACCGACGACGCGAACAAAGCTCTAATATCGGTGAGCTTCAACTGCTCATCGATAGACCGAGGAGATCCAGCTCCAGTCGCATTGTCATCCATGTCACGTCAGCCGGGAGCCATGCATGTTTCAGCAAGATAATGCCTGGCCACACGGGTCGCATTTCCCATGAGTTCGTCTGGTGTCAACACCCTTTCATTGCCCGCCAGATCCCTAGGTAAGATCAATGTTAAGGGGCATCCCTAGATAGGCTGCGTTTGTGTGTGAGAGGCAGAAGCGGTAAGGTTGCCGTTGGCCGACGATGTAATGCATTATCGCTTCTCCGCGCAAATTACTCAGCTGGCGTGCAGTATTTTACTATTATCTTCTTTCCTATGGGACTTTAAGCGGTGACCACATTATTTTATTTGTGGCTAGCGTAATTCAAAGCCCTACGCTTGTTTCTATAGTTGTGTTTTTCGAATCCGGCTGTTATTTTTACAGATACGGCAGTCTGAAAAACCCATTTTTGGCCATTTTGAGGGGCCCGAAAATGATGTTTCTGGTAAATGTGTCGAATTTTTAGAACTATAGCGACATAGTTTGAACTGTGTGTTCTTTTCCTAGATATACAAATACAATGCGCGTAGAATAGTTTCGTAAAAAAAAGGAATAGCCGTAACTCGCTGCAACGCATTTGAACCGCAGGTAGGGGGCCGCCTGAGAGCCCACATCACTCACCATCGCGGATTTGTCTTAATTGCTTCCTGATTTCAAAATTAGCAGGATTTATTTGAAAATATTTCAATAGGAGCTTAGCTAATTACATTAACTTCCACTACGCACTTTATGTTCGAAATATTAAAGCGTAATTGTAAAATAATTAAGCTAATTCAAAATTTAAGATTTTGTTACCTCTCATCATTTAACACAGGCTAAACAAGTCTGAGTACCGATTTAGTCCATAAATACGCACCTAATCTTTAAACATAACTATTGAAGTCGTCACACCCTTAATGTATTATACGAAAATGGACAACTTCAACAAAAGAGGTGCCACAGCTGGGTGGACGTATTTTATGCGTTCGAGACAGTGGCGTATGATGGTCGTGCTTCAAGGCATGCAATATAAGTTCCGACTATACACTTTGATCACGTGGACTCTGTTATATCCAATAAACATGTGTTGTGTAGGCCGAGGTGTTTATTTAGTGGAGAATAAGTCGCTTGCCTCTTACACGCTACTGGAAGAAGAAGAGTGTACCTGCTACTACAAGTCTATGCTCCACAGACAACTCAGTGTTGTGTCTAGACACTGATTGTCACCGCATGCCTTCGAACACGACCACGATACGCCACTGGTTCGAGACCTAAGAGAGACGTTGGTAAGGGCGATGAAACACGAGCATCGCGTTTAACAGTAGCCTCTAGGTGCACTAGCGTGCAGTCGTCTCGCCAAAAGATCGTCTTTATAAGACGTTTAGCGGTAACTGTATCATATCATGATTGAAGATAAACGTTTTTAGTACCCGCCTGTGCCTTTAAAAAAATTTCAGCATCAAGATTTTCATACCTAATTAATTAATTAGCGAACACATTACGATACGATATTTTTTTCGTTGGACATAAGTGTAAGTTGGTAATGAGCTATAAGATTCTTTAAAAAAAAGCTTTAATAATAATTAACAAAACGTAAAAAACCTGTATGACTGGTCATCTTCCCTGGAGTTACCTTATGTAGTTCTAAGTATTTATCATCGCTGTACATTAGGCATACCTACCAGGTATGTCACGTTAGCTATAAGAATATTTATACCGGCTTATATGGCGTCTTGTTCACCGGCACATACGACGCACCTCAACGAAACTTGCATGAGACCATGTACGGTAGCATGTGTCGTCCACAAGGCTCTGGCTTTGTCGGCTTGACTCTTGTCACACTTTCAGCGCTGACTATTAATTTACGAAGTAATTATAAATATATGAAGGGACGCTGTGTGTCGCTCTGGTGTTTTTTAAATGCCCCGTAACGTGTCTTCCTCAAACATGACGGTGAAAGTGTCAACGTGGACTGTTTTCTCCTTCTTAAAGCGTGCTTTGGAGACACTGTTAAAGGACGGAAACTACTGTAATGATCAGGAACGTTTATAAATGCTACGCTGTCGTGTGAAAAAAAATGGCACATGTGTAAAACGAAACTGCGTACACAGTTTGTGCGTCCATTGTGAGCTGTTTCGTAACATGAAAACGTTTACAAGATATCGAAGATAGCTTTTATTTCGTGTCATGCCACGTATCATCCGGCCATAAATGTATTCCTGGTTCGAAACAGAAGTTGTTCGTCATTTAGGAAAACCGACTGTTATTATGTGTGTTATCAAACATATTTGGTACAGTGTCGCGTTTAAATAAACATCGATTGCAGTAAACGTTAGGTTTCAAGAATCTCTCTCGCTCTGTTTTTTTTTTCTTTCGACAAACTGTATTCCTTCAGTGCATGTGCATTTGGTATAAATGTGTATTTTCATGTCGATTTCGTTGTCATGAAGGGGCTGGTGACATCCTGTACAGTTTGCCGAAGTAGTAAATACGCATTTCTGTTATGTTGATATTAAATCCACTAATAATCGCGCAGCGACGCCACTGTTAAAAACTATGCGTCGGTTCATAATATTGTTCTAACGGTTTGAGTCGGTAGTAGGCTATATTTCAGACGTATTTATTGGATCTTGCAGATGTCTTGAGTAGAGATCATATAGTGTGTTGACAATACGGTAAAAATTATAGCGACCTTAGAAAACCCGCCGTTCAACGGCGAAAACCATCGAATTTCCGAAATACGAAAATTCAGAATCGGGAATCAAGCCCGGACCGCCGTGATGGGAGACGAGTTGTGGGACCACTCCACAATGGTCAATTCTAATTGTAGGAACGAGAATCTCACAAACTACAGGAATGTTTGCGAAGGAATGGGTATGGCTATCAAAGAATGTAGGAACCACATCTTGTTAGTCCTCACGCCACGGCACTGCTGTTGTATGACTAGAACCAGTGGGCTTTTCTGACAGCAATGCTGCATATTTTTCTGTGGTTCGTTGAACATGTCAGTTTTGTTTGTAAGGTTTTCCTTGTTTCATCTGAATTTGCTAATTTATTAAGCTGGTTCATTATTTTTTTACAAAAACAATATATTTCATTTAGGGTAGTTTGGGAATTGTCAAGTGAGTGAGATATTTTGGTCAGCGCTTAACATCGAGGTTTTCAGCGCTGGCGAGGGGTGACACGAAGTGAGTATGGAGCAGTGCCGGAATGAAGAGGCGGGCGAAACGGGGGATACCCAAGAAAACCCTACAACCAATAGCATCGTCCGGCACGATTCCTACATACGAAAATCTGGGGAGGAATCGAACCCGGATCGCCTTGGCGGGAGGCGAATGGTCTGACTAATTGGCCACCGCGGCCCTTCCTGCTGTCAAAAAGTGCACTCGTTCGTGTAATAGAAATATTTATTGTGCAAATATGCCTTTGGAAATCCTGCAATTTCGCGCAACATACATGATAGTGTGATAACTGTCCAACACGACATAGCTGCCTACTCTACAGACCAATCGCAGGCGTAAGATATTACACTAGCGGGATTCTCATTGGCTCTTTCATGAAATAGGGTAACAATTTCGCGTACAGAAGGCAACCTGTTACATAAGCAAAGTTTCAGACGTGCAAACGTGTGTCCAAACTTAGGAAACAGTCCAGCTTTCCTGCGATGAAACATCCATATCTTAACTATACCTTCGAAAGTGGAGCCGGTCTGACAACCGAACGGACAATACACGGCGGCAGTGTTGCCAGACCAACCGTCCTAAGATACACGTACACCACGGCAAAAAAAATTCCATACAGTTCCACACACAATGAAATGATCTACCACCAGTCAACAAGACCTTGTATACACATGCCACGCTGACAACTGGACAAGATGAATTCAGCCTTATATATATATATATATATATATATTTCTTTTCGGGTATTGAAATTTCAAATAAAAGACAAATTTTTTTAAATACAATATATAGTATTACTGTAGAGATAATGATTTATCGCGGGAAAACTTGACTGTTTGCTGGGTTTCAACGTAGGTTCAGCTTAGCGAAATTTTACAGGTTTTCGCGTGTACTTGTAGCTAGTACCCTATTTGACTGAGCCAATATGAGTCCTGCTATTGTAATATTTGACGCCTGCTATTTGTCTGCAGAGAGCTACGTTGTGTCAGACGTATATCACCCAATCATACATACTGCAAGAAACTGCGTGTTTTTCAAGGGCATGTTGACACAGAATATTTTCGCGATATACCATCATCACTAAATATTATGCCAACATTTTCCTTGAACTTAAGCTTTCAACTATAATTCGTACATTGTCTGATCAATGACAGTATACGCACACGTGTTGGCAACACTGCACAGCGCACTGACTGCAGGACCTCCTCCTCCCACTGGAGACCCGCGCGGCGGAAGGAACTCCAGACGGCGAGCAGCACTAACCGCCCACTGGCCGGGCTGTCTTTGTGTCGTGCCGCCCAGAGGAGACACGCGTCAGCTGTCAGCTCGCACTCGCCTTTCCTCCACACGCACTCACATTCCCAGTAGCTGCGCTGTTATTATTTATATGTACATGTACTACTCTACACAATTATTACATATTTTAACCTAAAAGTGGACTTCAAGAGGAGTGGCTAGCAAGCCTTCGTCCGTGACATCAATATTTCCTCGTAAACTGGTATATCTGCAAGTAAAGTCGAGAGTTTGTCGTGCAAAGACTACTGCACCATTTTGTTCCAATGCGTTACGTGTACGTCGGTAGTTGTGCTTCATTGTTATTCGCAGCGTATCTGATTTGACTGCAGTAATCAGATTAAGGTTATTGTGACTCCAGTAGAATCCCGGCAGAGCTGCAGATGTGCACGCAAGGCATCGTAACAATGGTGCAAAAATTCTTTTCGCCACAAAACCGTGGATTTACCCTAAATTAAATTTTTTTTAAGGTTACATTTGTATGTGCCGCATTTACTGTAGTCCTATCGTATGCCATTAAAAAGGGGCAATATTGAAAATGGCAAAAAAAAAGTTTTTTTTTAGCTATTTCAGTAAGTTTTATTTGTTTTTAATCTGAAAGGGAGCAGATATCGCAAAACCGTTACATATAGATATTGGAAATTGTTTGTATTATTTTTTTCCTAAACATAAGCTTTAATAATTTTGATTTTGGCTAGTTATTGGCTTTAAGATAATTTCATTAAGTCGATAATTAGTCAAAATTATACCAGCTTGTTTTTTTTTTTGTAAAAAAAGGGGGGGGGGATTGGCCACACCCGTTCAGGATTCAAATATTAAACTCGCAAAAAAACAGCATAAGTAGGAATCCGTGGTCTTAAGGTTACTGCCTGGGAGAACGTGTTTTGTGCTTTCGAGGCATAGAAGTGCGAGACGGCACGTGCATCACGCCGTACCTTAGCCTCTAGGCCCAAGTCAGTGAACTGTTGTGCAGTCTTCTCGCAAACTCGCCTCTGTGTTGGTTATGACCGTATCATTTTGTGACGTAATGATAAATATGTGTAGGCTACGTTATACACACCTAAGATCTGTATCATGATTTTCGTACCTAAGAAGCACCGTAAACTGGGGCAACTTTGGTCCATTTTCGGATAATTTTGTTCCAATAAAATTATTAGCTTTGGAGTCATTTGATTAATACACCAATGACTGAATTCCAGTTCTTAACAAATACATTTGATCTGATCGGATAACGTTTGAAGTGTTCTTCACTAAACAACATAAAACCTAAAATTTTGAGTGGAACAAAGTTACCCCCCAGAGCCAATGTTGCCCCAGTTTATGGCACTGCAAAAACGCCTATTTTCGCCTTTTTTTTTTTTTTTTTTTTGGCGGCGTAAAAATATGGTATGCAGATAAATTGAGGATCTTAAGTGGGTATATACATGTGTAGCGTCCTTTGAATGTTCTTTATCAGTAGAGACCGTACATATTCGCAGGCCCACTGACCTGTAGGCTAGCATTCAAGAACATTTGCGACCTCAATGAGGCAGCAGCTGTCCATTGGCCGCTCGCTGACACCGTGATGCCATTTGGTTGAGTCCACACTTGGTTACTTCTTTATTATTAGCTTAGCGCAGTCCAGGAGGTAGCAAATCAGGATAGGGCCAATTGAGAAAGGGAAACGGACTTATAGTTGCTTGAGTCATAGCTTGGACCTAAATGAAAATGCTAATTTTTCTGGTCACCATTAATCATACATTGCACACGTTGAGTAGTTTTCGAACAAATTTGTGTTGGCTGGAGCTCTGCACGTTTTTCGATGGCCTAGGCAGACACACCCCCTTCCCCCTGAAGGCAAAGAAGAATGAGTGAGTGAGAGATTTTGGCCATCATCAAGGTCTTTAGCGCTGGTGGGCTGGGGGACATGATGTGAGTATGGAGCAGCGTCGGAATGAAAGGGTGGGGGAAACGGGCAATCCCAGAGAAAACCTGCCGACCAACAGCATCATCCGGCACAATTCCTACACGCGAAAATCCAGGAACCGATGGCAAAGGAGAAAATACATTGTGGCATCTGTAGTTCACTTCTTTGGCTTTTTGACACTTGCGATAATATATTGTTGCAGATCTAATTTGCGTGACATTGGAATACAACGAGCAAGATAGGGCTCTGGAAGCTCCTACTTGCCTTGGCGCCTAAACGAAGTCGAGCAACTAGCATTTATATTCCCCCTCGAACACTTCTCTTTAAACCTGGAATGTGAATAATATGTAATTTTTTTTTGCGCATGCAGCCTTACGGGTGGTTATCTTTGAAACATTATTTCATATTTGTACTAGATTGTGATTGTATTGTGAACATTACATCTGACATTCTCTTAGCAGTGAAAAAAAAAAATAGCTTTCCTAGTTTTTACGTAACTGCATATCAACTCACAGATTTCATGGTACGAGGACGTTCACATAAAGAAAACAAACTGACTTACAGAGTTCTAATAATTCGCTCCGAAATCAGAAGTCATGGGCTAAGTACTTCAAGAAATGCATACAACCCCAGTTCTTTTTTTTATTTGGAAAATTGCGGAATATAAATACAATTGGGTAGATTTTAGGAATTGTTTGTATTTTGCTCTGTTTCTTAATGAAACCTGTAACGTGTATTTTTAGTGTTAATTATTGATAGAGCAAGTGATTTTTGGTGAAAAGAATTCTGCAACAACTTGTTTCAATGCCTTATGTGCACACCTGCAACTCTGGTTCGTGGTTATTGGTAGAATATAATAGGGCAGAGGCGTGGCTCATTTGACTGTACCAACCAGAACAATGTTACCGCGACACCACACGTCTGTGATTTGCGGGTAGGACCACGAGACGCTGAAAATTAAAAACTTCCAATCACTGACCATGAAGCAGAGAAACATGTACACGTAAGGCATTGAAAATTTGTTGCAGAATTCTATTCACCAAAAAATCACTGGCTTCAATTATTGAATATATGTTACTTGCTTTTCGTTATCTTCGCGTGTCTGAAGAAAGTAATTTTACTTTTGACGTCTTGTAACGTGAAAACTGAGTAAAACATTTCATTGGTGACGATTTTAAGAGGTGTTCGCTCAGCAAGTACCGTGTTATCTATAGATTACGACCGTGCTATAGATAGTTATTTGCCATGAAAACCAAACAATGTCCTGTATTTTATTAATCTATCTATGTAAGCATTGGTCACTACTTTTCCTAAGTAATTTCACGGCAGATTTTGTGCAGTATAATCTTTGACCATTGGTTGCTATGATTACTACTTGAGGGAATATATATAAGGAGCAAGAACAGTGACCTGTTCACGCAGAGTGAAGGGAAAGGGACCGACGATAGAGACTGCCTGACTCGACAGGCAGAGAGATAAGAAGATAAGAGTGTTTACGAAGTGTAGTTGTATAAAATGATAGATACCGCGACTGTCATTCTGCTTTGCAGCACGCCTAGCATTGCATTGATGACGTGCGCAACACGCGATTGCATGTATAGGCCTAACATTTTTGAAACAGGAAGGTGTTCAGTATAACTGTGCTGGTCTTAGAAGTACAAGTAGCCAGAAACAATTCGATGTATTTTTTGTTATAAAATTATTAGTGAAGAACCCTGTCGTTGAGATGTGGGAATAGGGAGAAAGATCCCTTTCCAAATACTGTACTTATTTCCCTCACAGTGTGTTAATATTCAATATATAGTCTGTGGTTTGCGACCTTTTTTTAAACATTCGTTTATTTTATTCACTATAATTGGCAAGTAAACAATTTCTTGTTACAGCCTGTCCTTGTATTAGAACGTAAATTTGTCAACTGTGTTTTGCAGTCAAGGTATGGGGTCCGAAAATACGCACAACGCACCGGTAAAAATTAACAATACAAAGCAGTTAAAAGTATTACGAAAATTAAATAACGCTGACAGAAAGTCATTCATTATGTTAATTTCAATAGAGGTACACGACATCCAAATCAAGTTGCCTTTTTGTATATCAGAAAACACAGTCCACGTATATTCCGTCTTTCAGCATTTCTGAAGTGAAGTTTTCTGCCAAACTTTGAACACGTTTTCATCAATAGTTCGATTGTCTCCCAACTTTTCATTTTTCTTTGATTACTTATTTTGAGTAAATTTATCTGCGAATATTAAGACACTACAAATAGACTATTCGCTTTCCAAATACTGCACGCTATCAAGACAATGTGCATCGCGGTTTTAATGCTACCTGTGTTTTGGTAAAAAAAAAACTGTAGCTAACTATATGTTTTTGCAATTTTTTTATCTGTCGCAACTGTTAGGTCACCTACGGCATTCATTTTTGAAGACGTACTGCACGACAATGCCACATCAAAACGTAACTTTTTCAGTATTTGTGGAGTTATTATAACTTACAGTGGTGAAGCACTCGTACTATACCAACACATTTATGTGATGTACGTATAACTGTAAGACCTGGCCTTGTATTACGTTCCTCGCGTGTTTCCCGAACGGAGTATATGTCAGCAGATGTTCCGAGAATAATTTTGGGATGCTGGCTCACAGATCGATACATCCGCCCGGAAATAATGACTTGTAAGGAATGATGGGAAGGGTATCATGTTTCACGAACGAGAAAGAAATTTATGACGATGAAACGTCTGCGAAGCAAGGTACGTCGTGGAAGGTTGAGAACACTGCCTCTTGAATTGTGTAGCTGCGTATGGAATAAACTATGCCTCTGCGCTCAACAGTAATGGCAGATCATCACTAATCTTTATATAAAAATAGCTTCGTGCCACTGGGGTTTTGTATTTCTGTTACCAAAAGAGTAGATATTTGAGATCACTAGAGGAAACAACTTCAGTAACAATGGTATGATTTTTGTGCAACGAGAGCGAATAACTGGGTGTATTTTTTTAGGACATACTTCATTGCGATATAGATGTCTGCCAAAGAAAACTACAGAGAAAAGAAAATCATAAAAAACAGAGTATGCTATAGTCACCAGGATACATAGGTTCTACACAACATAAAATTCCATAAAAGGAATTTTACGTTGTGTATTTATCCTGTTGACTAAAGCATAGGGGCTTACTCTGCTTATTTATGATTTCCTATTCTCTGTAGATTTTTTACAGGAATCTGCATAACAAGGGAGTGTGTCCAAAAATTTACATCCGGTCAGTAGTAATGGTTTATCGAAATCTCGCCAGGTTAATATTGAGATGGTTTCTTAACAAAGGACATGGCCGATTTCTGTCTCAAGTTCCTGTCCTTCTGTAAAGTTGTATGTCACTCACAGTCTCCAATGAGTACGCTTGACGAAATGTAAAGCTCACTTGACTTGAGAGTTACAGGTAGAGATGATGGTATAACGTGAAAATATTTTGGGCCAACATACCCTTGAAAACACTAGTTTCTTGTTCAACTTCGTGGCCAGTGATTGGATATTTTAACTCTCACCAGCCTTGGGATTCTACTGACAAATCACAGACGTGTGGCGTTGCGGGAACGTTATTGTAATTAGCTAGTCAAATGATAGTCACAGACACGCCGCTAATAACCACGAAGCAGAATTGCAGATGTGCACGTAAGTCACTTAAACAAACTGAGGTAAAATTCTTTTCGCGAAAAACAGGGGTCCTTAATTATAGGGTGATATACGTCTGACATTGCGTAGCTGTCTGCAGAGCAATAACAGGCATCAGCAGTTACAATGGCGGAATTTTTATTAGCTTAGTCGAGTAGGGCAACAGCTCTACATACAAGGAATAGCGAGTAATTTTTTCATAGGCTGAACGCGAGTTGAAACCTAGCAAACTGTCAAGTTTTCCCGCGATAAAACGTCATCTCTAGTTATAGGATCACAGCTTGAAATGACCAAGGCATTGCTTCGTGCGAAGAAGCAGATGAGGTGTACGATGCGCGAGCAATTATCAGCCCTGCTGCGTCTGTAGAGGCCGAAAAATTTCGCCGATTCAATGACCTGCCGGTTAGAATCCATTGTCATATGCATATTCAAGTCACGTATATTAGTTCATAGCTAGTGGACAAATGGTCGGGGCTTGAGTATGTATAGGACAGTGCAATCAAACACGAAGGTCATAGAATCCGCGACATTTTCCGGCACCTACTTATACGCATAGAACAATGTACAGAACCGAAGATAGAAGCCACCCCAGTAATTTCCTGCTGTGAATTGTGAAAATAATCAGAACCGAAATAGGATTGTCAGGCCGGGAATCGAACTCAGGTCCCTCCGAATGCAAGCCCAATTTTTTACCACAGCGCTATCTTTCACTGGCTTGGCACGATAGGCGTGATATGAAATTATCCTTATAAAAATACTAAAATACGCTAAGAACCTAACCTATATGGGCGCGGTCCTAGTGTGAGAGTAAGTATACGGTATGGCGTTACATGTTAAATTATATTCGATGGGGCTGTCACCTGTCATTGTATCTTTTTCGGGCAAAAACTGTCTTCTACATTGAGAGGAGGATAATAATGACACAAAATTAAAACGCGGGAAAATAATTTAAACGATGAATCCAAAAACAACCCAAATCCAGTTGCAAAAATTGTTCAGGGGAAGGAAACAAACCAAATAGTATAAGAATTACTGTGATCAGCTGGCCTCAAATGTAGCAGAAAAAGAGAAGGTGTGGTGTCATTCACGTCATCCAATGAAACGCAAGTCATACTCCAATTTGCAGTAGTAATGCCATTAGGGTAAAAGTGTGGACTTAGGTAGTTTTCGAAATCACCGTTTCAATTATAAATAGGAGTTTCAGAGTGTCTTCTGGGCATGGAAATACTAATTTTTGTAGAGTCCGAAACATTTATCGGGGTCACTAACCTGTCGTATATCCTCCAAGAATACCTGTGTATTTAAATAGAAGTTTCTCATTGGCTGCTCGCAGACGCAATTATACCACATGCTTGGGCTTGCATTTAGCTGTTTCTTTATTATTGGCTGAACGGCCTCCAGGTGTCAAGTCAAATACCAATCACGAAAATAACAGGAACTTAGAAATATTTGAAATCTACCTTTTGCTAAATAGAAAACACAATTTTTTTCAAGTCCTTAATAATTTGCTTGTATTTTCCAGGGTATCGAAAAGTACAACCTTAAATATCATATTGCAATGTGAGCCGTACAAAAATGGTAGAAGTCAGGGGTGTCATTTGTAGGTTTGTCAAATGACTGAACTCCTTCCTCTGCCCCTCGTCCACGCGTACTTTTAGTTTAAATATAACATGTGAATCCCTATCTTTAACTGGCACCTGATTTTCGCGAAAATATTTTTTTTTCTGTCCGAGCTTGTTACAGTACCTTACATGCACATCTGCAGCTCAGCAGCTTCGTGGTTATTGGCAGACTGAATTTGTGTAGAGGCTTCGCTCATTTGACTCGGCCAACCAGAACAAGATTACTGTGACATCACACGGCTTTACTTTGCGGGCAGAACCCCGAGACTCTGGTAATTACTAACACCGAAGCTCTGGCCGTTATGCAGAGCTGAAAATGTACACGTAAAGCATTGAAACAAGTTGATGAAAAATTCTCTTCTCCAAAAATCAATGGCTTTACATACTCTTGCTGCCACTAGAGTTCTGTGGTGGAGTTAACAATTCGAGCATGGTGCAGTAAACACGGGACAAATGTACGGGACCGGCCAGAATCCTTGCAAGTGTCGCCTGCAGTATGTCGTTAGGGCAACAGTTGGGATGCAGGGCGGGTAGACGATGAGCACAGCACAGGAAGTGACGCTGCTCGACGCACCTAACAGCCGCACTTCCTGCCTTACAGGTTACCGGTAAATGGGAATCTTCATAGCACTGTGTACACACTATGTTAGTAATATCATTGGCTTCGTCAAGCAACCGCCGACTAAACATTATTCTCGGTCTCCTGACCCGCCAAATAAACGCCAAGCCTGGTAATTTTACGATTTATATTATATATATTTAAAAACACTTTGATATCAATATTAAAAATTCACTACTCTGCTTTGACAATAACAACGTAGTTACTGATATGTACCCTTCATTTTTCTGTTGGAATGAACCCCACAGTATTTATTAGATCTATGTTATAAAAAAAGCCAAGTAAATCAATTTTTTTTGTCGGCGAACTGCATGTTAATTTTCTTCTAAAAGCCTACATTCATTTTCGAATTGACTGCACACAGTCTCGAAATTTTTAAGGGCTATGTTAAAACTATTTTCATTCTATCAATGTGGAAAAGAACTACCTAGCATAGCCTTAAGCACGCTGCATACTCAACTTACAGCAACTGAGGTGAAGAAGTCACGTTAGTAACTAGTAATTTTAATGTTTTTATGAGTACTGCATTACTTTCAACGTAGGCGACAAATTATGTGTAGTATTTTTAACCCTTTCAGTCACACTGTTCACTAGTGCAGACGTTGAAGAAATAAGTTAATTCATGAACCGAGGTGTACTCAGAAAGAGCCCAGCATCGTATACGTAACAAACGCCGACATTTATCAGTGAGGCCCGTGATTAGTAAATATTCACGTTATAGCCTGTAATATGATGCAGAACATATAAGCTCCACATTGGTTCCATGGTATGGCTGTGAACGATTCAAGTACAACGCTCGACGTAAAATTCTTTGGTTAAAACAGGTATAGTTTAAAAAATCGTTTCTGCGTAAAAGTATTAAAGGTGGTGACCGGAAAAAATCGTGTGTTAACTGACCGTAGGTTATACACTTCATTAATACATGTATACTCGATTCGTATTGGTAGTTGACTGCTGACTAGCGTGGTGGTTCACCACTATTGACTCTGGACTTTACTTCTGCTTTATTATTTTATTATTAACTCAACGCTCTCTCAGAGTGTGTCAGTTAAGTACGCACCGAAAATGTTTGCGAACATATATGTACAGCAACTCGTTTCAATACCATAAGTGCACATCTGCAGCTCTACATCGTGGTTATTGGTAGCTAGTATATGTGTAGAGTTTTCGTTCATTTGACTGCACCAACGAGAATACGGTTATTAAGATACCATAGGTTTGTGATTTACCAGTAGACCTCCAAGTAAAACGAGCGTCAAAACATCCAATCACTGACCACGAAGCAGAGATGTGGATGTGCACAGAAGGCATTGGAACAAAATTATGCAGAAATATTTTCGTGACAGCATCTGTGGAAGCAGTAACTCAAGTCATGCTCACTGCAGTGTGGGACCAATTTGAATACCGCCTTGACATATGCCGTGCATCTTAAGGGGGGCATATGGAACACCTATGAAGAAAACTTTATACGTTTCCTTTTCAGCAAAAATAACAATTACTTGTATATGATTATTAGTTTCTGAAATATAGACGTGCCAAATCGGATGAATCTTATTGATAAATCCTGTACATCTGTCGGGGTAGTGAGGGAGTCAGTGAGTGTCTATTATGCAGGTCTGCTATTGGTTTGCAGTTACTAAGGAAGAGTTTCAACTACAGTGATCCAAAAGCGAAAGTAGTTAACGTGTACAGGAGTTTGAAATCCAACGTCTTCTCAGTCTTCCTCCGTAGCATGATCAGTTAGGCGCCGGTCTACGGTGCTAGAGGCTCTGGGTTCGAATCCTGGCTCGGACATGGATGTTGTGTTGTCCCTTCACCTCCCTTCACCCTCATCGGCTCTTAAGGCAATGCTATTTAGTTTCTACTGTTTTTGAAATAATTATTTGTTTTGTTTAAAATTGTTGTTGCCGTGATAGAGAATTTTTTCAGAGCAATCAATTGTACGGTTTCGATTAAAAAGTCAGGTAACTAGAATTTTGTTAAGTAAATAATTAGCTGGAACCGTAGTGTTTCCTGTATTGGAAAAAAAAAAAAAAATCAGCCGACATGGAGAAGACAATTTTAAACAAAACTTTCAGAGAGTTTTTTTATATATATTATGTTTTCGTTTAGACTAAAATAAATTAATATTGTTAAAAAAAATAGAAACTAGAGAGCATGGCTTTAAGGCGGCCACCCACCCCACACTTCAAATGCGTTGCAGCGTGTTCGTAAACATGTTTTTCTACAAAAAAATATACCACGTGTGCCCGTTGTGCCAACGTACGAAAAGAAAGCAAACTTCAGACAAGGGCGGAACCTCATTGTTAAGACGCCACGCTCATTAAAAACACTATTTCTAAGCCCTCCAACTTGGCTAAAAACGGCCTTTCATCCTTTCGGGGCGTGTACTCGCTATTCATATGGTACCATACGCTGTACGCAGTAGGCTGGAGTATTGGCCAGCATAAGCAGAGAGAAGAAGCCTGCAGGAGTCTCCCCAAACATTGAGGTGGTGTTCTCTGTCTTGAGGGCGGGAGAGGCCGGGGGCAGGGCGCGTGTAGGAGTGCCAGGTGAACAAGCAGTGCGAGGTCAACTTGTACTCCCTTATCAGACAGTCAACACTGGGCGTATGTACGTCTGCTAGCTAGTGAACACTGTTCATCCATCCCGCCTCACTAACTGCCAGCTTACACTCTAAACGTTGGTTCACTATTAAATACATATAACAGCTGTGCACGACCAGACGCCTTATGCAAAATTAGTTCACAATTGCATTCGTGTTATGTTAAGCCAATGGGTAGGTTTTCGATGAATCTGAAATATTCCTTGTTTTAATAGTCCACTGAAGGCCATTGAAACATATATTAATTGTAATCGTATTTTGAGATAAATGGAAACATAGAAACAAAGTTCCTATAAACTGCACAGCGTAAATCATTATTTGCAATATAGAGACATAGTTTTTAAAATTAAAATTTATTATTCTAGCTTCGTATTTCTGGTGTATTTTTGAAGGTTAAACCAACCTGGTGGACACTCACAAAATCCTTTGCTGTGATTGGCTGCTGTCCTATGCGTACGCACAAAAAATTAAATATTACCATTTCCTATGTCAGCATCTCTATGCACACGACCACTTTTCTTGGTGTTGTGAATCGGTAGGTAATAATACATAGAGGTTAGTTCTTGTGCGAACGACCTATATTCTATGTTTATTGTTATGTTATCAACTGTGAACCCACCTTTACCAGTAACAGTACCGCCGTATTGTATTTATGCCTCAAGTTACATTCAACTACTCCAGGGGATTTAGCTAAATACACAAGACGTAATTGTCTTTTGTCGAGCTTAATCAAATTCATCACTCTTCTTCGTCGTCTCCAAATATTTCCCCGCGCATTATGTAAATTAAATTTTATTTAGGGGACCCCGGTTTTTTTCGCGAAAATGTTTCTGCCCCAGCTTGTTTCAATGTCTTACGTGCACTTCTGCAGTTCAGCTTCATTGTTATAGCCATCGTGTATTTGTAGAAATATAATTGTCATTCGATAGTACCAATCAGAATAAGGTTATTGCAATACCACGCGTGTGTGATTTGCAGTAAAACGTTACTACACGTGACGGTTAAGAACATTCAATCGCTGGCCATGAAGCAGAACTGCAGATGTGCGCATAAGGCGCTGAAACAAACTGGTGCAGGAATCTTTTCACCACAAATTAGGCTTCCTAATATATTACCTACTTATATTTTTGCATATCAGCTTCATGAGTGGCGTATGTTCGTAGTTTTTCACTTAAGGCCACGCTCTTTAGTTTGTATTGTTTTTTTTTTACTATAATTATTTCTTTAAGCTTAAACAATGGCAGATATCAAAAATTGTTTTTACCGTGGTAGGGTATTTTTTTTTTTTTCAAAGAAAGAAATTATAATACGGTTTAGACTAAAAATCAATTAACCTAATTATCGTTATTACATAATTAACTAAAACTATAGTATTTATTGCTTTGAAATAATCAGCCAGTATGGAGAAGATGATTTTAAACAAAACTGCCAGACACATTTTTGAAATCTTCTCTTGTTTAGGCGTAAAAATTTAATATCGCTAAAAAAGTAGAAACTAAAGAGTTTGGCGTTAGTGTGTAACTTTGATGTAGAATAAAAAGAATCACTAATTAGTAAGGAAAGGAATAATTCGCGAGTTCAATGTCCCGCATGTTATACGGTAATTCACTGTCCTGTGTGTTGTATTCTCAAGCCCCGACCATTTGTCTCGTGGGAATTGCAGACACTGGACGAATATATGCGACTTGAGTGTACATAGGACAGTAGATTCTAACCTGCGGGGCATTGAACTCGCGAAATATTCCTTTGCTTGCGCGATTGAAACGTGTCTCAAGGTCAGTGTGTGTTGTTTTAGATCACATAGTGACGGTAACATGTTTTGAAGTGTGTGCTAAGTAATCGACGTATATTTATACCCACAAATACACATGATCGTTTTATTTAATAATTTTAGCTGGTACCAAGTGATATCTTATTTCAGTTACTCAGTTAATTTGCGCGTTGGGGAATGCGGCCGTAATACGCATGCTCCGGTATGGCAGTACCATGACTGCATTATCTAATGTGCCCGTTGCTGTTTTTTTTCTTATCGACCTGTGACGTGAACATTTATTCGTGAAATATTTTCCCTTGCTATGGATTATAGCCGCATACCGTCGAGTTTGTCACTTGAATTACAGAGCAGGAAAATATTTTACTGTTAGAGCCATTATAAAATTTGGTTTTTAATTTCTATGTGTTGTGTAATACTGGATGGATTTATGAATAGCTATGCTGGATTTAAAGCGAAAATATTTAAATAATATCTCACGAATGCCATGGAAACTAACTTTGTTATATATATATATATATATATATATATATATATATATATATATATATATATATATATATAACAAAGTCAGCACATCGCCGGTTTTACTACGGAAGTGTTTCATTGATGCTGTTGACTTCATGCTGAATTGCCATTATAATGTAGCAGTGGACGGTCTTACAACGTCGACTCGACTTGTATTAATGTTTGTTGAATGTCAAGTTTTTATGTTTGCTGATCTAACTTGGTTAGTTTTGTTCGTATTGATGGTCTTGTTAGTACAAGCCATCGTGGAGATATGTAGTTATCACGTGGATGTGTTGACACCCCAGTGCCGCCCACATTTCTCGTTAGCCTCGCTGTCGTCAAATAATTGGAGTTGTCAGAGTTTATCTGCGTGATGGCACCTCTTCCTATCCCCTCAACTTTCCGCTCGAGACACGCACGTCGTAACTTCTTTGAATCGCGCCTCGAATGTTTGCCTTTGCCAGGGCCTTATCGGGCATCGCCATCTTTATTCGCCCGGCTTCTTTGATGTCGCACACAAAAGAGACTGCTGCCATCGTTCTCCTTGGTTACGCCACCACCTCTCGGCTCTTGGGGTACGAGTGTTCGAAGTGTGGACGCGGGAATGTGCTAGAGTAGCGGGATAGTATATGAACCCGACGTGGGTAGTTCTACGAAGGTGGCGAAACGTGCAACGAGGTTAAAGGTAGTACGTATTTCATTACTGACGCCCGAGCTTTGCTGTTGTGTTTGCCATAAATGGCCAGTTGTTATTGTTAGACTATTACAACGTTCTCCCCCTGAATCTCTACAACTGCCGAAGCACATTAGGTGTAAAAGTTTAAATACCACTGAGAGTACACTACTTGTAAAAATTGTGACTTCCGAGACCCTAGTCGCTGGCCAGCCTATGAAGTTCTGGCTTCGAACTCCTAGAAAACCATAGATTGCATGCATCCTTTTATGGTTTTAGTCATTGTTATTTTTACAAGCCGGTCCGCTAGTAGTTTTCGTGCATGGAACAAGATTGTCGGAAACCAGTAACCCGAATTCGCTCCATAATAAATAATTACTGGAAGTCGGAGTGTACAAGATTTCCGCCGATACGTTTTACTATTGGAATTTAAACGGTGACCATATAATTTTATTGGTTGGAGTGGAACTCTGTAGCAATATTTCACTGCACGTTTCTATCCGAGTTCCACATACATCCGGTTGAAGTACGACAGTAAGAAAAGGTCGTTGTTAGCTATGTTGGAGGTCTTCGAAGCAGTAATGAACCTGGCGTCTTAACAATGACATCCCACCCTTGTCCGAAGTGTGTATTCTTTTCGTATATTGACACAAATGACACACGTGGAATAGTTTCGTAAAAAAACGTATTTACGAATATACTGCAACACGTTTGAAGCGCTTTGTAAGTGCCGCTCTTAACTCTAAGGGTGCCGCTGACCGCGTATGTAATCGTTCTTTATTGGCGTGTCCACATCTGACTGGACCAGTGTTAACTGCGGTGCGTTGCTATAGAATATAGGTATAGTCTATCTCACGTGAGAATTCCGTATTTTAACAGTTCACTTCTGAGAAGTGTGTCTGTAAATAGGATAGTCAAGACCGTGCTTTTCCAGGAAGCCAGGTAGGATTAAAGCTCCTGCCAGGCACATTTCTCAGAATAGAAATGTCAAAATATGGAAAATATACATAAGACAGGCTATAATTGGGCTTTGCGTTTCGTCGACAACGAGAACGACAGGCGTTGGGAGAGGAGTCGGCCGTGGCCTATGTTAAGGAACCATCCCAGCATTCGCGTGTTGAGATTTCGGGAAACTATGAAAACCTGAAATCAGGACGACCGGAGCCGGAGGTCGAACTCGGGTCCACCCGAATGCCGGTCCAACCTCGCAAGGTCTGAGTATTGGTGATTCATGTTTACATGACCGTCCTCCAACCATACAAGGCGAAATACGGTGGTACGAAAGATTCATACCTTAAACTGGGGTAACTTTGTCCCATTTAAATTTTATTTTTATGTTGTTTAATGAAGAACGTTTCAAATTTTATCTGACTGGATTAAATGCATTTTTTTTTAATCACTAGACTCCAATTATCTGTTTACAAACCAAATGACGCCAAAACTAATATTTTGAGTGGGACAAAGTTACCCCCGAAATGGGCCAAAGTTTCCCCAGTGTACGGTACAATTGACTGTTGTCTGAACCTGTGGTGCGATCACCTTGTCACGTGACTGACAAAACCTGCACTTCTCCAGCTCGTGAGTTGTAGACGCCCGTGGAGGAGCTGAGGCGGCAGCGCGGACTGCTGATGAAAGGCGGGAAAGACAACTCCTCAGGGACTTCGCGCCGTGCGTGTCATGCTCATGCTGCCAGCGCGTGTCTTCTCCCGAGTATGTCCTGTACCTACCCCTCTGCCCCCTTCCTTCGTCACTCCCTGCTCGTCGTAGCTTATTCTCCGTTCCTTCCCTCATCATGGGCGCTGTTGTAGCGTGGCGTGCGTATTGTTGTTTCAAGAAACCGCATAACTTATTCATCTACACAAATAACACACATTTGAAACTATGCTTCAGTGTTTTTAAAAATTCAGCACTCTTCTTAGAAACATGGTTTTCGGGCCTCTCAACGTGGCTTTCGTAAGAGTGCTCCGAAAATTACGTCTGAATTCGTTACGTGCAAAACGAGATGCATGCGTTGCCCTTTACTTCATACTATCCGAAAATCAAATTTTAGGGCCACTGCTTAAATTCCCGTAAGAAAAAAAACCACAACGAAAACACGCCAGTTTGGCTCGCTGCGAATAGAGGCGATATTTTTCTCGTCGAGCGTGGTACTATGGCTCTTATCGAAAAATTTTATGTTTTGGAGCTTGTCTCGGAAGTGGGGCCATGCCCCCCCCCCCCTGCCTTCTTCCTGAATCCACCCCTGACGCAATATTAAAGGCCAAGCTAGGTAGTTTGTTTTCACTTTGTTGTAAAAAATTCTCACTTTTTACGGCATGCTTTGAAAAAATTCAAGAACAAAAACAGTCACACCATTCATAATATTATGTGTTTTTTTTTTTAAATGAAGGCGCACTTCGTTCGTATTAAAATATTTTGCTTGGTTTTGGTTTATTTTCGTAAAAATGAGTTCTATTGTTTCCATAAAAGTTTGGTACAAATAATATATTCGTGAAAAAAAATATATAAGAGATTCTTTGATATGAAAAGTATGTTTCTTTAAATACATATTTTTAAAATCGCGGTAAAACTACTAGACGTAGTTTTAATGGGGATCAGTACCCACCATTTTGAAATAATAGAAATTCTACATTTAATTTGACCTACACGCTTTGTATAATGTTTTATGCTTTGACAAGGCAGAGCTAGTAGTTTCTTACATTTTATACAGTTGATATTTCTTGACTACTGTTGCTTATACTATACTTGTGAACATCCACAAAAAAAACCTCTCTTTCTCCTGAATGTTACTAGTTAAAAACTAAGAAAGCTAGTGAAGGTGTGACAATTTGGTAACGCGGAATAAGGTAACATCTGCGCCATGTCAGACGGGGAATTTTAATAAATCGAATTGTAGGGAACTTACAGCGAAAATTATAGAATTCGATGATAAAATGTACTGACCCCCCCCCCCCAACATGTCGAGTTATATATCAATTTCCCCTCTGATCCTTTTTGTTCATTTCGGTGCTGCTCGCGTTGCTGCAGGATCATTGAGGCAGTTTGTTTAGTTAAAAAAAAAAAAGTGTGTATAGGTATTTCAATGCAAAAAAATCTAAAACACCTACTCATAAATTCATTTCCACATATTTATTCCCGTAACAATATTTTATTCTTATGAATGCAAAAAAAATGCAGGTGGGTGTTAATTTTTGTAGATGTAAATAGTTGTATTACGAATTGTGTGGTGGTTGATGCTATATTAATAATGATTATTATTTTGACTAAGTAATTCTGTGTAACTGTTCAGTTATTTAACATTTTAAGGCATATTGTTATCTAGTTAGCCATACTACTGGATATTATTTGTTATAGAAAATGCAGCAAAGTGGTTGAATAATGTAAACAATTTTTACCGTGTTTTCGAACAACTTGTAAATAACGTAATCGTAGGATTGTGTGGTTTCTTCGCTCTAAATGGTATAAACGACCTCTCTTTTCGTGAACGTAACGACCTAGAAATAATAGCAGGTGATTATCTTGGAATGGCCAAACTCTACTTCCCCCCATAAGCCACCGCCCATCCTCACTCCACCCTCCCACTTCTTTATTATCGTTATACTGCGTTCTCTATCACCACGGCGAGTCCTTGATGGCCTTGCACGTGTAGACGTTGTTGCGCTCAAGGGACAATGTCATCCCGACACTCTTTTGGTTCGAGTGTTTTTGCGATAGTTAATTTTTTAAAATCTTAAACGAGAGCAGATGTCCAAAATCTATTCGACAGTTTTTAAAATGTTTTTTTGCCGTGATAGCCAATTTTCAAAACAAGTAATTATAAGGTATCGACTAAAAAGTCAATTAACCAGATTTTCGTTAGTTACATTATTAGCTAAAACTATCGTATTTACTGCCTTGAAAAGTTCTGCCAATATGGAGAGCACGATTTTAAACAAAACTGCCAAAATTTTTTTTGATATCTGCTCTCGTTTAGGCGTAAAAATTAATATCGCTTTTTAAAAACTTAGGAACAAGAGAGCATGGCCTTCATCATCAAGGCACCGTTTTTTTACACAGTTAAGATTTTTTGTTCTTTTACAAAAATACCTTTAGAAATTAGTTTCCAAGGAAATGTTTGTAGAATTACAAAAATTATTTGAAGATTGTCTAGAAAGGATTGGAAATAGATGTACAAATACCGTAAGCAAGGGTGACTTTGGGACACTACAAAATTATTTTTCGCATATATGGTTGCCCTGAACAAATAAATTTACTTGCGATAAATTACGATTAGTTAACATTCACATGGCATTTAATTAATATGTTTTCACAATCACTGTTGATAATTACGGAAAGTAAAAATAGTATAAAGTGTCCCAAAGTCACTCTACGTGTCCAAAGTTACCTCCGTTTACGGTATGTCCGTATGTTTACCAACATTTATGTATACTTACAAACACGTTTTGTGCAATTACGAACAATTTTGGTGTATTTCCAACTATTTGAATGTATATTATAAAACAGTTGTTTGAAGTGACAAAAAAAAAAGTAAGGACTTGGCAACAAGTCCACAGAATTTTTTTGTTAAAGTAAGAAATTAATATTTCGTAAAATGTGACAGGCTTCCGAAAGTTATTTTGTTTTATATCGTACACCCTGTTAATAAATATTTATTCAGCTCGTTTCTGTTGGCGTAGAGGAAATTTTGACCACTGTAATGACCTGCAACATTCTTGCTGTAATGCTTAGAATGATTAAAATGTTTTTTCCCTGTAAAAGTACGTTTTTTTACTGTAATCTTTAAGCATTACCGTGTCACATACGTTCCCGCTCTGTCCCCCTCCATCTCACCCCTCCCTCCCCAATTAATCACCCAAAAGTATTTAATTGTTTGGTGTTTTTTTTCCCCTTGCGCATGCACGCACACGCACCCACGTGTGTAAGTCGAATGCCGAAGGAAGACATGGGTAGTATTCTGGGTTTTTTTTTTTTTTTTTTCGCCTGGCGAAACCATTTCGTAAAACTTCAAAGCGGGGAAATGCATTCGGAGTGGCGGAATTGAAACAACTGCTGTACCTGGAAAGTAATATATGTACTGGCGACGTTGTTACCAAAGATAAAAACACATTTTAAGTTATATGTCATTTTGATAATTTATTTGAAACGTTTTGATTGGATTCAATGTTGCTATAGGACTAACATAGTTATTTCATTGCACTTAAGTGTTAGGGTCTTAAAATATGCAAGACATGGTGTTACCAGAGACGTGGATCAAAAACAAGCAGTTTGTAATATACTGCATCTTGAAACAGTTTTATGGTGACTGTTATTTTTAAGAATCTGTACGACAGAAGCTTAGATAGGTGTCTCTGGCAGCTAACGTCTTTATATTAAAGGAAGGAAGTAGGCTATTTCTTCTAAATATTTCCTAGTTACTCTTTCAGAACGTCACAATGTGGCTTATACTTTAGAGCATTCGATCCTTAATACAATCCGTGGCCGATTCTTTCCGCGTTTTCAGTTTGCTCGAACCATTAGTTATTTCTCTAAGCAATGATTTCTACCAAACAACTAATTGTGTTCTGTGTTTTAATGTATGAAGACTTTGTACTGATTACAGGATGTAATGTTTTCGAAATGTGTGAAAAATTTTGTGTGTTCCTTTCTTCGACAAGCCAAGATTTAGTTTTGTTTCGTCGTTTAGGGACAGGAAGTTTTCGCAATAAGAGTTTTGCCACACTTTGTTTCAATACCTTATGTGCACACCTGCAACTCTGCTTCGTGGTCGGCGATTGGATGTTTCAGTTCTCGTCGTATTTGGGTTCTATCCGCAAATCACAAGCGTGTGGGGACGAAGTTAACCTTGTTCTCATTGGTACAGTTCAATATGTAACGTCTCTGCACAAAGACACGCTGCCAATAACCATGAAGCACAGCTGCAGATGTTCACATAAGACATTGAAACAAACTGGTGCAAAAATATTTTCCCGAAAACTTACGGTCCGTATGAATAGTCCATCGTATACAATATTGGGATAGTTCCACGAACTGTGGTTTTTTTTACAAGCGCATAAACTACAAACCTGCTTGGTGCACTTTTGTTTGATTACAATATATCTTGAGCCAACAGTTCGCGCGCACGTGACGTAGTGGTCACATTGTCAATCAACAATCTGCATTGTTATGGTAGCATATTGTTTTCACCTTGGTTGTGAGGTGTTTTGTGTTGCAACAGGTTTCAGCATGTGGCATGAATGATTCATCCTCTTGCAGTGTTCATGGGAGATTCTTGAACGTCAAATTTTAACATTGCAAATCTGTCAATGCCGTGACGATAGCGTTTATTTGGAATGTCTGTATATTTAAATGCCTGCCGATTGAGTAAGTATGGAATATTTTGCAACAGCTACTGCATTTTCATTTGTGCGGTATTTCATTAAATAATAGATTTTGAGGACTTTCAAATGAAAACCATTAGTAAAAAGGCGCTGATTGCAGTGACCACATCTGATTACTTATTCACTTACCGAAGAAATTATACAAAATGCTTTTCGCATTTATTTTACCTGTTCAAGTAACGAAGTCTGTTTACTTCATACATAGGAGTGAGCTTGAAGGTGCTTATTTCTTGTAAACTCTCTTCCATTTCCTTGTTTAGTGAAGTTACTGGGAAAATTATTAAAGGAACGTTAAGCTTAGATTGCTTGAACATTTCATACATAATCTGAACGTCGCCCTGACTGTAGTTAAATATTTTAAAAAATATATTTTAAATTAAATACTCTGATTAAATGTACAAGTTGTCTACGTAGAAAAATCTATTTTTACAATGTTGTTTACCAAACCTTCCAGTTGACAAAGCTTTGCTGAAGTGCATATGTGCCACATGTCGCTACAACTAGGCTACTCCATTTTCTTATATGGTAATTCGTGCAGCCGTCTGGTAATGCAGGTCGTATCAGCCAAAATACTGTAGTTTGTTTGGTCGTGCAAAAATAGTCGTGTCTCATTATCTGCTTGTATCTTACTTTACTGACTGACAAGGCGTATGAGACCGTCTCCTTATCTAGCAGTCGATCACAGTCTCTCTCTTATCTATCTGCTCTCTCTCTCTATATATATGTGAGTGATTTTGTTCTACAATAACTTTTCTCACTCGGTTGATTGCAGTTCTTGCGCGCTCATACATACACACACAAACATAAAAAACGAGGGGTAGTAAGATGGACGCCTCTCTCTTTATTTAGCCTATAATATGATGATTGATAATATTACACTTGTATCTAAAATATGCTTCAATAAAATGTTTGTACTTCGTGGATATTTTTAAAACTAATTTTCTGTTCCGTATCCCTCCCCGTGATGTTTGTTGCTTATTCTGTTCTACATTTTTCTACGATTTAATGCATGCATTTTTAAAATCAATTTGCAAGAAGGAATTATTGTGCAACGACGATTTCACTTTTTAACTACTTTAATAAGTCTGCAACGACGATTTCACTTTTTAACTACTTTAATAAGTCAGTGGAAGACATCAGAAGTAATTAATTTTTAACCGTCGAAGTCTCTGCAAATCAATGCATTTCAATGACGAGTTTATAAAGAATCATGTCACTTAGGATGTGATCAGCAGTATTCAGCAGTAGTTAAATAAGTGTTCGCTTTTCGTGTATTTAGAGAATTGTTTTTTGCATAATATCCATCATAAAACCTAGACGCTGTATTCCCATACTCATATAAGGACCTACAGCTAAAATTTCAAAACTCTTGTCGTTAGGCTATTACGTCATATCAAATTAAAATCTTTGCAAATTATCGCATTTTTAATATGTACTATTTTCTCTATATGGGTAATTTCATTGCATTCGTTAGTAAAATTGTATCTGCATACTGCCAAATACAGCGTGAAGCTATTTCGTGGATTATTCGCTTACATATAGCTTAATTATTTTCACATTTCCCAGCGTTTATTATTAACAAGTAGACGGAATTCTTCTGGCAGCTGGTGTCAATTCATTTCCGCGTGTGTTTGTGTATATAAATTAGTATACCAGCAGAACAGTCGGTAAGTGTTCTTGCTCATTGAGTGTACTGTAACTAAAAGAATATTTCGCCAGTTCATTGACCTGTATATTAGAATCCACTGTCCTGTGCTGTGTGTATACTCGAGTGCTGATTATTTGTCTGTTTGTTGCTACTCACTGAAACAACGGTCATTGAATATACGGGGATGCACATGGCAGTGGATTCTTACACGTAGATCATTCGCCTCGTGAAATACTCGTTTTCGTAAATATAACAGTTTTAATTTTAACCACTCTGTAAATTTGCGAACTTGTGAGACAAACGTTGATTGCTAAGGACCTGAAAATTTCGCGTTTTATTTCCTATACAAGCTATAATAAGTGTTATGTTTTTGTCACTTTCGCAGTTGATCGCTGAATGAGTGATAATTAGAGATGGTGAAATTTCGCGAATTCAATTGCTTGCATGTTAGAGTCAAATATCCTGTGCATACTCCAGCCCTGTCTATTAGTTCATTGTCTGTTGTTCCACCGAGTAGCAGCTGGTGGACAAATGGTCGGGACTTGATTATGCACAGGATATTTGATTCTAACATGCAGGTCATTGATTTCGCGAAATTTCACCATCGCTAATAATAAAGTAGCAACTAAATGTAGGCCCAATCATGTGGAATCGCTTTGTCAGCGAGCTGCCAGTGAGCAGTTGCGTCTTGAGTACACAGGTATTTTGGAGGCTCCAACCATCTACTAAAGCCATGTCTGAAACGAACTTATTACATTTTTAGGGTTTGAGAATTTGGTGTGGATACATTCGAACGTAATAAGACAGCGCTGCGTGCGACAAAGCTGGAAACTTATACTTGTTAGTATTTCGATGTAGTGTTTTGTGAATTTTTACTTTTTACTGTTATTGTCTATACTTTATTCTGTATAAACTATTTAGCTGTTTTTTTCACATCCTGCAATATGAATTATACGTTAATGTTTGTTATTTGATTTAGGGTTATTTATTTACAAAATACAAAATTTATTTTAAAATATAAACTTATTTGCTACATACAAATAAACCCTGTGGGCTTTTAATGTACACTATTACTGTTTTAACGGATATGTATGTGTTTCTCAGCCAAAACGCGGAGTATAAAACTTAATTAAACAGCAGCAGACGAACAGACGAATTTACGGTGCTGTTTGGGGATTTGGCGTGCTACTTCACCTCACTGAATTTTAAATCCTAAGTCCCCAATTATTTACTGCACTAAACTGGTTACGTTGTAGATTTAGTAACCTAAATAGTGGTTACGGACACGGAATAAAGGCGGCCATGGTTATCCCCACGAATTATTTCCTTGTTAATTTAGTCAGTTTTTTCTTCTTTCAGAAACCCCGTATAAATGGGTTTATTGTTTTGCTACATTCATATTGATACTGTCTTTGTTGTATGTAAAAACCCCACAAGTCACAATCATGGAAGTGTTAGAAAATGTATGGTCATGGAACGTATTTTGTGCAGAAAGCCCACAAGAATAACGTAGTTATAAGGTTCCTATTTTTATGTAAAAAAAATCTCTTATGTCATTCCCTTTTCCTGAAAAATACCATAAGTAATTTATTTTGCAAAATTTTATTAAAAAAACAAATCTCCATATAGCATAACTGATACCCCCTAAGTGTTAACACAAAGCATAGGTATGATATAGAAAAAGGGCTTCCATTACTCATAATTGCAGTATATTTGTTCTATGGCTCTTATGTAAAACTTTGTTTGTTTTTTTACTTATGGGGTTTCTGAAACAAAAAAAAAAAAAAAAACGATTCGTTTGCTGTCTTGCAGTCTCCAA